>SNQJ01S0039549.1:0-30898 GCA_010110895.2 Picea sitchensis | reverse complement strand
GTTCAAGATATTTTACAGAAGTTGAATGCCAAGTACAAGCAGCGCCATGATCAACATCGGGTGCCACACAAGTTTCAAGTGGGAGATAAAGTTTGGTTGCACTTGCAAAAAGAACGCCTTACAGGACCCCATCGGAAGCTTCGTCCACTCCGTTGTGGACCTTACACCATCACCAAGGTTGTGGGTGACAATGTTTTTGAGCTCAACATTCCCCCCTTCCTTGGCTTGCACCCAGTGTTTAATGTGGACCTCCTTCGGCCATACTTTCCACCCTTATTGGACACCTCAGAGATAGCAGAACAGTTGACACCGACAGAACTCAACCTTGATTGCATGGAACAGGCATCCACTGATCAGATCATGGACACATAGGTCAAGGGCACTCACCAACAGAAGTTTCAGCTTTATCGGGTTGTCAAAGAGGGACAGCTCTTGCACCAAAACAAGTGGCTCACCCGGGGCCAAATTCAGCAAAAGTTTCCTCATATGATGGGGGAACTCAACGCAATGGAGACCATTGCTTCCTAAGGAGGGAGGATTGATCTAGGTGGATATCGGTGGCCACCCACCTCTTCCAACTGGCTCACATACAGTGTTCATATTGGCAGTTACAGTTTTTATCTTAGCAGTTTTTTTCTAACTTTTCGGATTCTAAACTTCCGGAGCCGTTTTGAGGCCCTAAACAGGGTTTTTTGGGCCCACCATAGTCACACTGTAGACGAGGTCAGTGTGTGACGGCATAATATGTAGTCCTCGGATAGACCTTTCCAAAGGGCATGTGCCTAAAACGGAGTTCGTATGCAAAAGTTACAACATCGGGAAGTTGATGTACCAACTTACCCCATCGGAGCTCACATGACTTTTGGCACTTCATCTCCTAGGGCTAGGTTTTTGGATGTCTAGGGTTTTTTGTTTACTTCTGAATGTTAAAAGGCCCTGGAGGCCTCATTGTAATGTGCTCAGACAAATGTGTGTAGCCTCCACATCTCTTCTCAGAGATTAGCTACCACCACTCGAGCAAGATTGTTTTCATTCTGCATTTTACAGTTTCAGCAGATTTCTTATTAAATAAAAGTTAAGTTCCACTGTATCTCTGTTATTGCTCTCTGTATATCTGTGTTAATGTTATAGATCTGTGTTTCTTTTCGTTCCGCTCATAAATCCAGATCAAGTTGCTCCTTGTTAGATTTTTTTAAACCATGGTAAGCAGACTTCGCACTCAAAGATTCCTAACCTACTAGATAGTTGAACCTTAAAAGCCACTCAAAACTGTTGTTCTAATAATGCTAAAATCTGCAAACACGTACTGTAGAAAATATATAACGAAAAACCACAGGTCTGTCCTAAATGACATCACTGTTATTAAGCAGGGAAACAGAATTACAGCATGCCTGCTAAATCACTGTTAAAAGCAAAACAGAAACTCAGTAGATGCACTGTCAAAACCTGCTACTTCTTTCTCATTAATTCTGAACTGAAATCTGCTACAGGAAAAATACAGCAAGGTAATTCACTGCTTGCTGCTGAACTGAGTGAATAAACCTATACCCCTGCTTTCTCTTTTATAGACTAGGAAGAAGAGTAGGTAGAGAATCTGGACACACGCAAAACAGCACCTCAACTGGAGATGATCTGGAGCATGCAAGCATGCATTCTCCTAGTGATCTGCACCCTTATTTGCATGTGTGCCTAACTAAACTTAGACTTAAGCTACAATTAGAAAACTGCTTAATAAACTGAAACTAACACATGCAACTGCATGCACCCTCTTTTACTTCAACTTAGAAACAACATGCAATCTCCTATAACTGGGATCTAAGGATAACTTTATACTATCCTATCTACAGCTGACACATGCATGCATGCACCCTCACTGCTGGAAGCCTATAAATAAAGATGTTTGCCCCTCCTAGTCTATTCTACTGCTGCATCCTCATCTACAGACCATCATGCTGCACAGAAATCAATGCTATGCAGATTTGCTGTGTGTCATGCTGCTGTAGAAAACTATCCAAGGTAGACTTTCTAACACTCCTCATAATGATATGTTTGGTGTCACTATGGTTGCTTTTACAAATGACATGTATTTGCTTGAGAGTACTCCTGATTTAATGAATGATGATGGTATGTTTGGGCTATTTGAAAGGCAGGCTAAAAGTATTGGTTTCAAATTAATGAAGAAAAAAGGCTTCCAAGGAGGTGGTCTTGGCAAATTTGAACAAGGCGTGACTACCATTGCAGTCACTATGTGACCTGAATATATGGGTTTTGAAAACAAAACCAAGTTTGACTCATGCAGATTTTAACGCAGATACTTCTGTTCATAGAGTTACTTTTATTTATTCGTCTCTACACTTGATGTTGAAGATTCTAATCATAATATTGCAGCTACAGGCTCAAATGCTGAATATGCTCAACCTCATGATGCAGATACTAGTTATCCTCTTGAAAATTCTAATGTTACAATTACAGGTTCACATTCAGCAGTGGAGGAACAACCTCTGAAGTTGAGACTATACACGTGGAGGATCAGCCTCCCATGGTTCAATGTTTTAAGAATTCCTATGTTGAAAGACTGAGATATCAACATCAGAACTTTGCAAGGAAACACTATCGGAAACAATGTCTGCGAAACAGACAAAGTCAATAGTGGATGGATTCATAGTTTGACATGGGAACACTTGCACAAAATGTTCAGATCTTCTTACCACTTGGTTTCTTCTCACCTACTTCTCCCCTATGTTTTACATGATATAATTCCATGATGTACTTTGAGGATAATCACGATAATGCTATGATGATAATCATGCTGATGTTACCTTGATGTACTCATTCTTGATGGATATATACTCTCATTGTAAATTGAAATCTCTATGAGATCTAATATGGAATGTATTATCCATCTAAATCTCAATCATATGATGATGATATTCCTAGTGATGATAATGTTGAATATGATGAATAATGTGTGGTTGCAACTGAGTTGCCAGTCTATATAAAACTGAGGCCACTGCTCTCTACTGTTTTGATACTATTGTACCTGAAAAATCTGAAGGGGATTGCAACTAATTGCTCCATAGCAACTTACTATAGTCTTCTGACTAATAAAACTGGGAAAGATTAGCATTGATTTCTCCATTGTGAGCTGATATACTATATTCATGTACCTAAAAGTTCCGAAGCGGATTAGCACTATTTTCTCCAGTTGATGTATTTGTTTCCCCAAATAAACATTAATGAGTGTTAGAGGATCAATGTTCATTAATTGGGTCTAGAACCCCTCTTTATGTAAAAGGGACCCACAACTATTTGTCCCACATATAATGCATCCAATGTAATCTGCTTCCATCCACTATTATAAATACAAAACACCAGCTATGACCCAACGAGTAATTTAGATGGATAACAGTAAAACCCACATGGTGGCAAGTTCATGACGTCCAGACTACAGGATTGTGTCCGCTTATCATGGTGTCTCTTTTTGAATGCTTTCGCATGCTCTTGCTCTCATGCTCATTTTATTATAATTTTTCATGTGCTCACATTAATCTGATTTGTGCTCCAGGAATGCTAACACCATTGGCCAAGTGATTGTGTAAAACTATTTTCCAATAGCCCTACTTTGTGCTTGTCAACAAAACCCTCTGATTCTATTTTGTCCACTAGAACAACCTGCATCTAATAGCACTTTTCCCTTTAGGCAATTCCACAAGATCTAATAATCCATTTTTCTGTATGGAATCATGTTCTACTCACATCGCTTTATTCCATTCCTCCTTTCTACATTCATATCCTCAAATGAAAGGAGCACATTTGAAATCAAAACAATAGTCATTAAAGCTATATTTACGTGTTGTGAAGTTGACAGCTTCAGTTTTTATAACTTTCTGCTTCCTTCACCACTTTCAGAGAGTTCCTATAACTTTGGGCCCTTTAACATCTGCAAATATCATTTTCAAGTCGTTTTGGGCTTTGGTGATATCCTCTAATCACTAGCCTTGCTACCATCTGTTGCTCCATCATTACTTGGATCGCCTTCTTTTGCTTACCGTCTTACCTTTTTCTTTAATTCATGGCACTTCGACTTGATCTGAAACTTCCTGGTTATTGTCTCCATCAAATCTAACATCCCCATTGACAAGTATTTCTTTCTTCCCCAACAAAGTGCCTCTATGCCCTAAAATCTTTATTGTAGCCTAAATTGTACACTTGCTTTTTTCCTCCAACTTGTTTCTTCTTTCCTTTGGAACATGAACATAAGCATTATAGCAAAACACTCTGAAATGTTTCACCTCCAGTTTCTTATCCACTCCACACTTCTCCGAATGTGATGTTTACAACTGCTTTGGTTGGACTTTTGCTTAGTAGATACCATTGTTACCAAACTTGGCTCAGCGAAAAACTGGGCAAGGCAGAAGACCTGAGAGTTTTACTCAGGTCAGGAAAAACTCGGCAAGTACAAAATTATTGAAAATACATATTTTTATGAAAAAACAAAATTTTCATTAATATCAAATTGTTCTATGCCAACACATTGTAGAATATAAATAGATGTGTTACACCTCATATTGTATGAGGTTCCACTTTGTGATTTTCATTACATTGATGGAGATTTGTTGCTGGTTCCTTGGAGGTCTTTGTCTTGGAGGAGTCTCACTTCTCCTTGGTTGGATGATTGTGCTTTCTGTTTGGTGGTCTTCTCACATGTGCTTGCCTTGTTGATCACCCCTTGGTTGCACTTTTGGATGGTTGTGGAGTATACTATCTCATTATGGTGTGGTTTGGTATATATGCTTATCTTGGATATGGATGATGGTCTAAGCCCCCCAAGGGGTTAGATGATGGTGTTAAGAGGTAGATGTTTCATGATGTTGTTGATGTTTCCTAAGTGACTTGGTGTGTTGATGTATAATGTTGGTGTCACTAGGAGGGGGTGTTCTACATGGTCCTYGTGTGTTGGAAGTGTGATGGGGAACACACTTGATGATTGGATGGGTTAGCACTTTGTTATGTCCTCTTTTCTTATGATGTTTCTATGGTGGAATGATTCACATTGCCTTTGCAGGATTTTCCTAGGTGATATAACTTAATTATGTAACATTTGCTAGAGATCACCTAGGGTGAAATGTGTTTCATGATGTTAGTACCCTCATTGATGTGTTATTTCCTAAGTTTGAGTTAGAGGGGGGTGTACTACATATGGTTTGATGGTGATCTAACCTTTTTTTACGACTTTTGATGTAACAATCCCTTGGTGGTGGTACACCTTAGGTTGGGATTTATGTTTTGTTGTTGTCATGGTGGGGTTTTTCTGTAGAAATTTCCGACCCCAACCCGGTTTCAAGTCTCACTGAGACACATAGTTTAATGCCCAACCCACATTGCAATTTAGGCTGCAAATTAGTAAGCAGAAAATTAAATGCTCATGAACAGAAACACATGAAGTCTGCTACAGCAATAACTCAGAAATTAACACAGAGATTTTAGTCAAACGTAGACCCTGGAAAAACCCACAAGGGGAAAACCAGTGAGAGAGGGGTTTTTTATTATTCTGAGCTGAGATAAATAATGTCTTTTTACAGCAGTAAAATTATCAGCAAATCACAAGATTTTATCTCAAGAATGTGCCCAGCAATCTTCCATGAAAACAGTGCCAAACTGTCTCAAAATTCGTGCCCAGAAAACAGTACTGTGCGGCCCTCGAATTTTGTGCTCTCTTGCTGTACAAACTGTGCTCAGAAATTCGTGCCAACTCTTGCTGTCTCGATTTCTGTGTCAAATCTGCTGTATGGCAGCCTTGAAATTTGTGCCAACTCTGCCTCAGAAATCTGCAGTACGGCCTCCTCAATTTCTGTGCCTTTTTCTGTTATACCGCCTCACCAAAAATCTATACTGTATGGCCCTTTGCTGGCTGTACTCTCTTCCTCGAATTCTGTACTGTCCTTTTGCCTTGGAATGCATGCCAATACTCAACAACTTTCCTCTCTTCTTCAGCTCGACTTCTTCTCTCTCTCTTGCTCTCCAAAACTCATGAAGAATCACTAGAATGAAGGCACCTCAATCCCTAAGTCGACCTCCTGAGGGAAGGTGAAGGGTCATCTAATCTAACAATTGAGGATAGACTAGATCAACGATGGTAATGAAATGTCTCTTCATTCACCCACTTCACTATAAAGTCACATGTAATCTCATATCTCATGAAATTAATTACTAGGGACCACATTGGACACTTTCTCACCCCTAGGCACCTAGGTGATGAAAAACACTTGTCCTTTGTACTTTTTCATTTAATTCAACACTCCCTCTTACCGAGAAAAGTGTTCCTCACCACCCCAAGCTTATCTCTGAAAGGTACAAACTTGTCTCTCCCCAAAGATTTAGTGAGGATGTCCGCCACCTGCTCATCTGTGGATATAAACTGTAGCTCAACTACTCCTCTCTGAACATAATCCCGGATGAAGTGATATCTAATCTCGATGTGTTTAGACCTGTCATGAAAAACTGGATTCTCAGAGAGTTTAATGCAACTTTGATTGTCACAGTAGATCACGGTGGGCCTCATTTGTACACCAAATATCCCAACCAACAACTTGTGAAGCCAAATGGCCTCACTGTCTGCCATATACTCAGTCTCTGCAGAACTCAAAGCCATTGACTTTTGCTTCCAACTGAACCAAGACACCACCGTCGAGCCCAATCCAAAGCAACAACCTGAGGTACTCTTCCTGTCACTAACACATACTGCCCAATTTGAATCTATGTAGGTAATCAATCTGACTCCATCCCCTCTCTCATAGTTCAGGCCATAATCCACCATACCCTTAAGGTACCTAAGCACATGTTTCGCTACCATGCACTCTCTGAGGCTTCACCATGAACTGACTAAGTGAGTTGATAGCAAAACAAAGATCTGGTTTGGTGTTGACCAGATACATCAACGAACCAATCAACTGACGATACAATGTGGGATCAACCAACTCTGACTCGGAAGAATGAAGTTTCTTCCAGTTGGTTATCATAGGAGTGGATATGGGCCTACAATACTCCATCCGAAATCTCCTCAGAATGTCAACAACACATTTTCCCTGTCCCAGAAAGATATGTCCAAACTCCTACCAAACCTCCAATCCCAAGAAGTAGTGCATCAGACCAATGTCTTTCATCTCGAACTCTGAAGCAAGGCTCTCTTTGCAACCAACTATGAGTCTCTCATCCCCTGTAATGAAGAGATCATCCACATATAGAAAAAGAATGGGAGGATCCTCTTCAACCACAATGTAATACAAGTTGGGATCCGCCTCACTCTTCTCGAAACCCATCAGCTGCAAGTATGTATCTATCCTAGAATACCAAGCTCTAGGAGCTTGTTGCAGCCCATACAATGCCTTCTTCAGTCTGCACACATGAGAATCTCCCCAATGCACCTAAAATCCCTAAGGTTGCTCAATGTACACCTCCTCCTCTATGAGACCATTCAAAAATGCAATCTTCACATCCATCTGATGGATCTTTCAACCCATCTCTATTGCAATGGAGATCACTACCCTGGTCGAGGTATATCTGGCAACAGGAGCAAAGGTCTCATCATAGTCTACTCCCTCTACCTGTGAGAACCCTTGAGCTACAAACCGAGCTTTGAACTTCTCAATGTTGCCATTAGCAGCATACTTGATCTTGTAGAGCCACCTGGAAGTCACTACTCACTTCCCCTAAGGTCTCGAAACCACCTCACAAACATCATTCCTCATGATGGAATTGTACTCTTCCAGCATGGCGTCCTTCTAGACCTACTGACCTGTTGCCTCCTCAAAAGTGAAAGGCTCGGAGTCTCTGATGCTACTCACCATCACAAGATAGCTACAAAACCTCTCAGGAGGTTTAGTCTCCCTCACAGCCTACCTGGGATTCCCCACTGAACCCTATGCTTCCTTCAAAGTGTCCTGAAGCCACTTCGGCTTCCTCTTCTCTGAAGTAGCACCATGTGGAGGGGACTCCTCCTCCTCAATCCCACCACCTGAAGACTGTGTACCTGAAGATGATCCCGAGGTTGTCTGTGAACTAGTAGACTGAGAAACAGTACCTATGAACCAGTAACCCGAGGACCAGTAACCTGTGACCTTGTCACCTATGGACCAGTGGTCCCTGAAGCAAGTAGTCCTGAACTCTGTGTCACTATGCTCTGTGAAGGACTCACATGTGTCTGAGGAGTTGACTGCTCTCCCTGCTCCATATCTCGTGACCTCTGGAAGGCTCTATCCTCCTCAAATCTTACATCTCGTCGCACAATTGTCTTCCTCAAAGAGGGAATGTATATGCGAAAAGCCTTTGAGATCTCGCTATACCCAACAAAGATGCCCTTCTCTGTCGTGGGCTCTAGCTTTGTCCTCTTCTCAGAAAGGACATGTGAATAAGGCCCCCAAAGATCCTAAAGTGCCCCACCTCAGGCTTCTTCCCAGAGAAATCCTCCTCGAGAGTCTTATCCCCTAAGACTCTATGTGGACTCTGATTCTGCAATGTTGCAAGCCTCAACCCAAAGAAACAGTGGTAGCCCATGATCATATAACATGGCTCACGCAGCCCCAACAATGGCCCTTTTCTTCCTCTCAGCAACCCCATTCTGCTACGGGTTGTAAGGAACTATCACTTCTCTCTTAATGCCCTCCCAAGCACAAAAATCACTGAACTCATTAGAGGTATACTCACCCCCATTATTAGATCTCAACGCTTTGATTTTCTTCCCAGTTTGATTCTCCACAAGAGCTTTCAACTCTTAGAATCGTTGGAAGACCTGTCCCTTGGTCTTCATGAAGAAAATCCAAGACTCTAAGAGAAGTCATCAATGAAAGTGACATAATACAAAAATCTAGTCAAAGAGGCAGAAGACATAGGACCACATATATCAGTATGAATCAGATCAAGAATACCTGCTACTCTACTATCACTACTTGGAAAAGCAGTCTTGGCGTACTTCCCAAGAGCACACCCCTTGCACACCTCCTGGTGCTCTATACTAAACTCTGGCACTCCAGTCACAATCTCTCTCAAGATCCTCGGAGTCCCATGGTGCAAATGGGCCATCCTCCTATGCCACAAATCACAAAGGTCACTGTTGTTGGTATTATGCATCAATGCCCTAGCAGGCTGAAACATGAGCTTGTACAGCTTCTCATGCTAGATCCCAATCACTTTGGCCGAAGTGACATTGGATCCCTTACGATACAAGAGCACATGCCCATCACGGAACAATACCTCATATCCCCTATCCTCAATAGTGGAAACTAACACCAAGTTCTTCTTCAAGCCCGGAACATATAGGACATCCCTCAACAACATGGGAGGTAAAGACTCCCTCTAAAATGGTATTGTCCCACTACCAACTGCCTTGACCAATGAATCATCTCCAAGCACCACCTCAAGATCTCCAATCTCTATAAGATCAGTGAAGTACTCATGAACACCTGTCATATGGCGGGAGGCACCACTATCAATGTACCAAATACTGGTAGATGATGCTCTAGAGGAAAGACACGCCAACAATGAATACTCCTTCACGAACCTGTGGGTAAACTCCTCCGCATCAACTAAAGTTGCAACATGCTTCTTCTTGTTAGAACATTGTCTAGCATAGTGTCCAAACTTCTGACAAGCAAAGCACTTGACTTTGCTCATATTTTTCTTCCCTTCACCTTTTTGCTTGTTCCCTCCCTTGGAACCCTTCTTGGACTTTCTCTTGCCTTTAGCTGCAAGTGCCACATTCTCCTCTTCATTACCTGTAGATGAACTCCCATGCACATAGCCTCTTCGAGTTTCCTCCTAAATGAAGTCATCCCAAAGACAGTCCCACTTGGAAAGATTTTCCCTTGCCACAATGCCCTCAACAAAGACAACCCATTGTTTGTTTACCCCATTCAAAGTAATACTCACAAGTTCACTATCGGCAACAACCTCTCCCAAGTTCATCCCTCATCTGAGTAAGCTTGGTAAGATAGGTGGAAACACTTTCAGTCTTGGTCATTTTAATGCCTTCAGTTTCTCCCTCAATACCATTTTCCGATTTTCATTGGAACTCTGGTATAGTTTGGTTAAGGCTTCCCACATCTCATAGGCATTGGACTTCCCGGTCACATGTGGAATCACACGGTCCTTAATGGCATCAAGGATAATTCTTTTGGCCTTTATGTTCTTTTTGATGTAGGCTGCCAAAAAAGTAGCATTTGTAGGCATCGTCACGGAATTCGTTTGTGAGTTCTCCACAATATCCCACAACTCACACTCCTACAGAAGCAACACAATCCTCTCCTTCCATGAGCTGAAATTAGCAACTCCATCCAACCTATCCTCAACCCTCAAACCAGTGGCCATTGACCCTCTCAACTGAAACTCAATTCCACAATTTTCTGCCTGGTGAAGTACCTCCTCTTCTCAGCAAAATCCCTGCACTCTGTGGCTAATATATTTCTGCACTTTTCACACTTCAAGTTTTGATACCATGTAGAAATTTCAGACCCCAACCCGGTTTCAAGTCTCACTAAGACACATAGTTTAATGCCCAACCCACATTGCATTTTAGGCTGCAAATTAGTAAGCAGAAAATTAAATGCTCATGAACAGAAACACGTGAAGTCTGCTACAGCGATAACTCAAAAATAAATGCACTCGGAAATTAACACAGATTTTGGTCAAACTTAGACCCTGGAAAAACCCACAAGGGGAAACCCAGTGAGAGGGGCTTTTTATTATTCTGAGCTGAGAGAAATAATGTCTTTTTACAACAGTGAAATTATCAGCAAATCACACAAAATTATCTCAAGAATGTGCCCAGCAATCTTCCTTGAAAACAGTGCCAAATTGTCTTGAAATTCGTGCCAAGAAAACAATATTGTACGACCCTCGAATTTTGTGCCCTCTTGTTGTACACACTGTACGGATTTTGCTCAGAAATTCATGCCAAACCTTGTTGTCTCGATTTTTGTGTCAAAACTGTTGTACGGCAACCTTGAAATTCGTGTCAACTCTGCCTCAAAAACCTACAGAACGGCCTCCTCAATTTCTGTGCCTTTTTCTGCTGTACGGCCTCACCAAAAATCCACACTTTACGGCCCTTTGCTCATTGTACTCTACCTCGAATTTTGTGATGTCCTTTTGCCTTGGAATGTGTGCCAATACTCAACGACTTTCCTCTCTTCTTCAGCTCAACTTCTTCCCTCTCTCTTGCTCTCCAAAACACATGAAGAATCACTAGAATGAAGGCGCCTCAATCCCTAAGTCGACCTCGTGAGGGAAGGTGAAGGGTCATCTAATCTAACGGTGGAGGATAGACTAAATCTACAGTGGTGATGAAATGTCTCTTCTTTCACCCACTTCACTTAACTTTTCATAAAGTCACATTTAATCTCACATCTCATGAAATTAATTACGAGGGACCACATTGGACACTTTCTCACCCCTAGGCGCCTAGGTGATGAGAAACACTTGTCCTTGGTACTTTTTCATTTAATTCAACATTTGCTAGGGAGAACATCTTTTATTTACATGGTACAACACTTTATTAGAGTGCACCCTTCATTGGCACACCTGTTCATGGTGATTTAATCAGTTGGTGACTATTTGGAGGTGGACTATGGTTTTATTTCAGCATTAACCTTTGTGCACACATGTTGAGGTTGATTTAATTGGTTAAATTAATCTAATTTATCCAAATTAAGGTTAATAGCTTGGGCATCCTACTTCATTGGCTTCCTTTTCACACTTTTTTTTTAACCATGGGAACAACCTCCCAAGAGTATATCCAACAGCCCGCAAGCCAGATATACCAATAACTTGTGACTCAGCAGGGGCCGAGACGTCCCGAGGCCCACTGAAGTGAACCTCTATCCCAGGGGTCGTCTACCCTTCTAGCCTTGTCACAACGGGCCAATATGAGCATCCCTACCCCCCGCCGGTTTTGAACCTGTGACCTCCCCGGAGATAACACATGTTCTTAACCATTTGGATTTGGTTGAGGTTTTCTAGTGGTGTCCTCCCTTCTTGGGTATAGTTTCCAAGGTATGCAATATTTTATATGTTTCTTGGAGAGGTTTGCACACTTCTCTAGGGACCACTCTCTTGGGTTGGTTGGACATCTTTATGACATGGTATATGGAAGAGTATTTTATTATGAGTTCTAACCACCTTGGCATATTCTCCTAGGGCACACTTCGTTGGAGAGTATTTTATGATTTGTGGGTGATTGAGGTAGATGTTGGCACACTTTTTTAGGGCGCATCTCTCCTAGGTGCTCTCTCATCTTTATTGCATGGATATTTCAGCTACACTTGGCATCTTTTGACCTTCTTGGAGAGCACCCTCAGCTCTTTGACTTGGCACATATATTATTTTATTTGAGGTGGTTATAGAAGGCATTTATTGAAAGGTGTGTCGCATACTTGGAGGGCCACACATGTGGCTTTTGCAAGCATACTACTTGTTCTTCCTTCCTATTTTTGGAGAATGTCTTGGAGGGCACACTTGTGGAGACTTCTACTTACTATTTTGGGGTTTGACCACATTCTTTCTCGTGGATTACTCCAACTACTTGGCATCTTGCACATTCATCCATGGAGTTGGTTTCCTTGGGATTCACACATGTGGATTGGTTGCATGCATCTTGTGGACCTCTTTCTATTTTTGGAGGAGGTTGTTGTGGATCATTCTCCTAGGAGGATTATTATATCGTTTATTCTCGCATGCATCTTGGAGGGCACACTAGGTGAGTTCTCCTAGGTGGACCTTGGAGCACATCCTCCTATGTGGAGAATTATTTTATTACATTTTGCATGCATGCATTCTTGGAAGGAATATTTAATGTGTGCCAATACGTTGATGTTGATTCAACTGTTCAATGGTTAAATTAATCTAATTATCCAAATTAAGGTTAATAGTTTGAGTGCCCTACTTCATTGGCTTTCTTTTCACACTTGAATGGGTTACTTGGAGGTGGTTATGGAGGTTTTTTAGAATAGCACACTACATGCATTTACTTGGTCATCTTACTATATTCGGGCATATCCTTGGAGGGAAACCTTGTGGAGACGCTTCTTGCTATTCTTGGAGGTGTATATTTATTTATTTCATGTAGTTTTGGCACGACAAAACATTAATTTTCCCTTACCTCCCAAGACTTGTTTTGTTGGAGGTTACCCACTTATTATTTTGGGGTTTGACTACTTCATCTTGCACATTCATCCATGGAGTTAGTTGCCTTGGGATTTTAACATGTGGATTGGGTGCATGCAACTTGTGGACCACTTTCTATTTTCGGAGGTTGGTTATGAAGCATACTCCTAGGAGGAATATTTTATTGTTATATCTCTCATGCACCTTGGAGGGCACACTTTATGAGCTCTTCTAGGAAAACCCTTGAGCACATCCTCCTATATTGAAGAATAGTTTATTATATTTTGCATGCATCCATTCTTGGAGGGCGAATTTTGTGGACCCATTTAGCATTTGACTTGGTATAATACCTATTTTTGGATGGTACATCCTCTCTTGAAGGTTATTGTTGCATATTATTGTCTATTTTTGGATGAGGGCAACCTCTCTTGAAGAGGATAGCGTCGAGATGCCTTGATATTGTCAACCATGGATCTAACTACTCCAATATTTTACTATTTGTTGACTTGTGATGGAGTTAATTAGAAAGATAATATATTGTATTGTACGAGAGACTTAACTCACTCTATATAAAGAGGAGTTTCTCTCCATTTCATTGGCAATTGGAGGATTGTGGAGCAAACATAGTGATTGAATATTGGAACTTGGAGATGATGGTGTTGGGCTCCCTTGCGTATCAAATTTGAAGATTAATAGAAGATTGAGGCATTGATCCACTTTGTTGTATGGTTTATTTATGCTCTTCAATTGTTTTTCATGTTGTTGTATATGCTTCTTGTTGTCATTCTTTTATAAAGGCTTAGTAATGAATTCATTCATCAAGGAGTAAATCAATGTGAAGAGGTTCACCCTCTTGATTTTTTAGTTGTTTTATCTCTACACTTGTTCTCCTTTCTTCTATCAATTAAGTTGCAGATATGGAAGCAAATTTCAGCCATAAAACAGCACCTTTATAATTTGATTGATGAGTGGCAACCTTAGCCCTCTAAGATTAGTTTTTCTACAACACATTTCCAGCAAATGCTTACAGTTCAACTGTATCAAATGTTGTGAATTATAGCTCAAACAGAAACTTTCGCACAGGTTCAATGCGAATATGCGAGAAGTAGTTCGAAATATTTTTGAAAAGTAATTCTATTTTGTAATTTACTTTAGTAAAAAAAGTGAAAGCCTTATTTTTAGCAGTTGAGTCTAAAAAGTGTATTTCATACATGCATGACTTAGACTAGGGGTAATCTCAAGAATAGATTAGGGTTTTGGTCTCACCTAAAATTATAAAGATAGGACAATTTAAAAGGTTTAGATATGTTACCCCCCTCTCACCTAGGGATAACTAGAGGAGATCATGTCTCATGGCCCACAATGAATACATGATCTCGATGATGATGATCAGCATTCTCCGCAGCCAACAGCTCCTTAGATGCCTCATTCCTCATCAACATAGCTCATCACACCTGATCAGCATGGTTCATTGGGAGATGGTGGTCCAACACATTATGAGGTACATTAGTCATTGTTTCATATAAAGTGTCATATTTAATGTAGTTGACATGTGAGTGAGGATCATGGATTGAAGTTGGATAATGAATCATAAGCTCAAAAGTTATGCTCTTTGCCTTGTTTCACCTTGGTGGCCATCTTTAGTATCCCAATCCCGTGTTGTCACTCTTGGGGAACAAGGGTACTACTGGGAGGCTTTGATAAGAGTAACGTACCATTCCCTCACATACTTAACACTTTCCATCCTGGGGCCTTCCGCAGTGTAATAAACTTCGGTATGGTTGTTACATGTACACAGCAAAAAGGCTTGTGGCCCATCATCCTATGAGAATTAGGGCTAGAATGTTGAGGTTGATGTAGCTGCTATAAAAAATGAATGAATGGGAAACTTTAAAAGCCAAAGGCCAGCTTGAGCTCTACCCCCTCGCTATGAGGCGATCGCCCCTAGTCCTAATGCACTGAATGCATATTAAAATGAAAGGACTCAATCCCAGCAAGAAAGAAAAGGGGACTTGCAATGGATAAAATGAATATCAAAAGGCAAGAAAGGGGTTTGGAATACACACACTGTCGAGAAAATGGTACCTCAAGCAGCAAGCGCTCCCTTTAGAAAGGCACTCATGAAAATGGACAAAGCATGGTACCTTGAATGTTAATGACTCCATCACCATGAAGTAATCCCAACACGTTTTCATTCACCATACTTACACTTTGATGGGTCTTCTCGGGAACTATTCCTCTACCTAGGTACCGGCACGCCTAATAGGGTCTTTTCATGGTCTTCCCATACCTAAACTTGTCAAATTTCATAAAGTCTTGAGCTAATGTGAAGTTTGAAGGGGATATCTAATGTGAATTGCTCATGTGGTTTATGTATTAAGTGATCGCCTAATGACTCTTATACCATGTGATCATTGGTCTTGCTTGATTCTATGGCTTTGATTGACTTGGGTGCACTTGACATGGTCCTTTGGAGGACGTCCTTATGATTTCACCCAAGACGTTCTGCATTTTATACGGGACACAACAGGAGTGATGCAAAGTGTTGGGTCATATGGTGATTTGACATATTCAGACACATCCTCTCACACCTCCTGGACCCTAGACGATGGACAGATGGGCCCTCATTTTGCAAATATGGTCATACTGGTTGAGAGATGGGCAAGAAGCCCACATTTTGGACAGTGCACCCTGGAGTTTCTTAGACATTTGATGGAGAACGTTGCGCTTGGACATGATTGTACACCCTTCAGAGAGGTGATGCACCCTCACTCCACCTTGGACATTGACCTTTTTAGCTTGGACATTGACCATACGGATGATGATGTCATGAGCTATGATGCTTTCATGATGATTAGAGCTTGCTTTCCATTGGGGCACCACTTTGATGATAAGTTGGGGTCCTTTGACAATGAGATGTGACCTTTGATGAGGAGATGTCACCTTTCTCCATGCTTTGCACCTTTTGATGATGAGGCGTGGCCTTTGGAGGCCCTGCACCTTTGTAGAGCATGACATCATCCTTGTTGTGGCTTCCTACACCCACAAATGTGACATTGGAGTAGACGTTTTGGTGTGTTTGCATGTTTTATTATTGTTTGAGGCTATTTGAGGGATTGACCTTGACCTATCTCACTTGTATCATGGCCATTTATTGTTTTAGGGGCTTTTGAGGGTTTACAGCGCTAGGCTTGTAACTTGCCTCATATTTAAAGGCTAGCAGTACCTCATTTGTAAATCATAACTCACCATTTGTGAGAAACACTTCTATTTGCTCTCTTCTCTTCTTTTCTACTATGGAGTACTTGTGCACACCTTTTGGAGGATGATCTTGTGGATGCTTTCTCTTGTTTTGGTGGATGACCTTTGAGCTAGGGTTTCTTCATGCATATCGACTTCGTTTAGTAAGTGTGTTCTTCTTCAACTTTAACTGTTTGTTCATAGTATATCGTGGTGGATGCTCTATTAGATGGTTAATCGTTGCATGCTACCTTGTATGCTAGGCTTATTTTGCTATAAGCCTAAGGAGAGATTAAGATTGTTTATCCCCCTCCCTATCTTCATTCATCTTAATTTGTTGAAGCATTTAAGACCTAGTCTAGGGGTTAAGATTGTTGATCCCCTTAGGGTTTGTCTTAGCTAGTTCAAGACCTAGGGTTTATGAGTGGATAAACCTTAGGGTTGGACCTAGTTCATTTCGATCTTCAAGCTAGATGTCCTAGAAGGAGACAGCACTAGGGTTTACAAGGGTATAAACTCTAGGGTTAGTCTTTGTGAGGTTTAATCCTAGGCCTATGAGGGTATAGTCCTAGGGTTTCAAACCTCCAAGTCTTCTTGGCTATCTAACTTCCAATTTAAGGTGTTGCTTGACTCCATTTGCCCAAGGAGAGAAAACGGCACTAGTCTTTTGCTTGCAAGTGATACAAACTCTTAATTAATACTCTCTCCCTCAAAGCAACTTGTTAGTTTAGGTACTTCATTTCTTTTGAACACTCATTCCAACTCAATGCTTTGCATTCTAAGCCATTTACTTCTTGTTGTTATCAATGTTTGCAACAGGCATTAGGGCTTGAGCATATTGCTAATAACTAACATAGTTCCATGCTCTTAAATTCAGGAAATTGTTGGTGGATGGTTAGTAAATGTTTTCATTGTTATTAGACATTTTCATCCATTATATTGCTAATTTAGAGTTGTTATACCATCGTTGTTGTAAAACTGTTATATGCTGAAGTGTACTCTTTATTACTGCAAGTTTATCACAACATTCATTTTCTCTTTGATAGCTAGTGCTCTGGGGCTTATTATTGTTTCCTTAGACTTGGTATTTACCACTGAATGCATTGGAACACTTCTCACACACACACACGCGCGATCAATTACCTTGACTAAACTCATTCTAACTTTGCATTTTCTCTAAGACCTAGCTTATCTCATCAAGTGACCTAGATAGGGGGCTATAGACTTGCCTTCAGCTTGTTATAGGATTCCTTGAGGTTGCAAGGGAAGCCTCCCTTGTGTTGGATCCGCATCCCTCACTAAAACGAGGGAAGTACTTGCCTAGGTGACAGTGGCAATTACTTCCAATTGTTACGCAAGTTTAGCATCTTGTGAAGTCTTTGCCCAAGTTCTAGATTTTGTGATAATAATTTTGGCGATGTTGTCAAGGAGAATTGAGTCATTCTTCCTACGACATTTTCTTGGTAAGCTTGCTCTTCAAAACCTTCTTGTCTAGCTTACCTAGCGACTCCATTGAGGGAAGAATCCCTTTATCTCATCTTGATGATCCTTGTCTAACAAGATCATCTGGCAACTCCATTGAACCCAAGTGTTGAGAGCACTAATCAAGAGCCTAATAGAAGGCTTCTAGAAGAAGACCTCCTTATAACTCCCCTATAGTCAAGTCCTTGTTTGACGGAAGACTTTGTGTATCCATAATGGCTTGGGTTGCCAATGTCTTCAAGCCTTTAGATATGTCTGCAATCCCGGGATACCCTTGTGATATGCTTCATAAGTTTGAGAAATGGTTGCCCAAATTTTCTGGTAATAATGTCATTACTACTAAAGAACATTTACATAACTTTTGGGGATCCTTGCACAATAGCCCTCTCAATAATGATGATGAAGATATAGTTATGAGACTCTTTTCTGCTACCTTTGTAGAAGATGCTAGGAAATGGTATAATAGTCTTCCTGACAAGAGTATCAAAACTTGGGATGACTTCCATAATATCTTTAATAAAAGATGGGGGACTAAAAGGGATCCTAGAATGTTATTGTTGTAATTAAATGAAATAAAGAAATAAGAGAAAAAAATTGTTAAAGAATTTGATGCTAGATTTGAGAACTTACTTCAACAAATCCCTGACAATGTTAGCCCAAAGGACAATGTTGTCCTTCTTCTCTATACCAATGCCTTTGAGGGCCAGTTTAAGTTTATGCTTAAGGACAAATCCCCAACGACCCTTGGAGGAGCACAAGAGCAAGCCGCTAAGATTGAAGAAAATCTTCTATCTTCTAAAGTGGAACCTTTTCACGCTCCTAGAACCAAGGCTGAGACCAAGCCAAGGACCTTACATAACGTCGAGCATGCTCAAGAACCTATGACATTGATGACAAAGATTTGAAGAAATCATAACCAACCTTTCTCAAAATCAAACCCTCATGATGAACAAAATTACTAACATGGAGAGGGCACAACAACAAGCTTTGCATCCTAAACCTCAATACAATGGTCAAACACAAAGACGAAACCCAAGGTGGAAACCTAAACCTCCAAATGAGCAGAGAGTTGCCAACACCTTAGTGCTTACTAATGTCATAAAGCAAGAAGAAAGCCTTTGGTGTTTGCCTTGTGGAGATGCTCTTGGTAGCATGAGTGTCCAAGACTTCATAATGGTAATAGTGAAGACTCTATGAACTTTCTTGATACATTGGATCCCATCTATACCATATCCTCCCAAGAGTACTTTAATGTGACCATGGAACAAGTTGAATAAGCTAAGCAAGAAGTTGTTAGGCAAGCTAGAATGCAAATTTTGGATCAAATGGATGAAGAATCGAGGGAGAGATCAGGAAAAAGGAAATCCAAGTTTATACTAGAAAGAGGAATGCACCTGAGACCCTTCCTAGTGACCGAAGACTCCCTCGACCTAGGCCTCCTTTGCCATCAAGTCCTCCTCCTCAACCAATCTTGCCTAAGAGTAATAATATAGACTTGAACATTGATATGGCTAACATCTTGACAAAAGTTAATGTACATGTTCCCCTTACAAAGATCGTGAAAATTCTTTCTATGAGGGACAAGGTAAAAAGATTCTTGAATATCCAAGAAGAGTTTGAGGATCCTCCTATATTGTTGCAAGCTAATCATTTTGAACGAACTAGAGAGGACTCTAGGGCATCTGCTAACATCATGACTTTAAAGGTCATGAATCAGTTAGGGTTAGAGATCACAAGGCCTTATGGGAATGTTTGTGGAATTGACTCAAAGACTATTAATGTAACATACCCAACCTCCTAGTTGGGTATCGAACTCTGAGACCAATCTGTAACATACCCAGCCTCCTATTTGGGTACCGTGCTTTGATACCAAAATGTAACGTACCTCGTTACCAGCACTAACAAAATGCTCTAATACCAACTTGTCACGTACCCAGCCTATTGCTGAGCAATGCCACTCCAAAAATCTAGTGCACAGATTCTACTCTATAATCTTGGTCTGTGCAAAAATACTTAAAGTAACGCGCTCTACCTCAAGCTAGGTCGCGCCACACAAACTTTCCTCTTCTGACACAACTTAGAACAGCGGAAGTAACACAATACAATTGTGCGCACAAGCATACTGAGCACACAACCTTACTGCTCAATAACCACTCTGAACACATGATTACTATTGCGCACGCAACCACTCTGGTGTCGCACGCAGATTCAGTTCTCTTTGCGCACGCAGACTGCTTTCTCATGGGCACAACGATTCTAGCCTCGTGTGTGTACGGATTATTTCCCTGCGTGGACAACAATTCTAGCCTTGCCTTGGAAACTCATGACCATTGTTATAAAGTTAACTAACAGGAAACTCAATAACTGCAATACTATGTATGTGCGTCAACAAACATTGAATAACAACATCATGTTTAGTTTTACATGTGCAAACAACATTATGCAAAATAACGATAATTGATCATATGCAACATCATACAGAAAATAAACCCATATTAAACTGAGATAATTAAGCACACAATAAATTAGACAAGCACATAAAGAACACTTATCTTTTTATAAAGAGTCACCAACTACACACAAAGCTCAAACGTTCCTCCCAGCCATAGACTCTGTTGCTCATATACTTTCAGCAACAGGTCACCCCCGAGCTGGGGCTTAAACTCCACCAGGGGAAAAGGATTCCTAATGCCAGGCTAAGGTCTGATAATCAACAGAATTGTTCAGTCTAAGGTGCCCATTGTTGCAACTAGCCTACGGCCTCTCATTCCCCACATGCTTGTCCCACCAAAGGAAACCTGCCCCTTCTCTACTCAACGGTCCCTCGGCTACCCCACTTCCCTTCCATGACTTCAAGAACAGGTTGGACAGGAAGTCTCAGAGCCCTGCAGTTAATGCCCAACACACCAGGGAACAATTCCTAGCAAATCTCTCACCTGGAGAGAATGCTCACAAGCCTGACAACCCGCCTCTTCGACAACAAATCTCTCACTGGAGAGAATGCTCACGAGCCTGACAACCTGCCTCTTCGATGGCAAATCTCTCACTTGGAGAGAGTGCTCACAAGCTTGACAACCCGCCTCTTCGACAACAAACCTCTCACCTGGAGAGAATGCTCACAGACCTGACAACTAGCCTCTTCGATAGCAAATCTCCCACCCGGAGAGAATGCTCATGGGCCTAACAACCCGCCTCTTCGACAGCAACATGCTCTGGTTACAATATGGAAAACCCCTTTTTCCCGGCTTTTCTTGCATAAATGGTAATGGTCGTCTGAAGTTCAAATAGTCTGGATGATGAAGAAAATGAGTGAATTTTTCAAAAGGAATGAATTCTCTCCCAAAATACACTAAGGTTCAACCATATATTTGCTTGGTCATAACTGGACACTTTTCACCTTCAGACTTAGCTTTAGCCACTTGGTGACTTGTTCCCATCTCTCGGGAACTTAGGATAAATAAATATCCAACATTAGACTTTTCGAAAATATTAATAATATATTCCCTTGGACTTAAGTCCCCTCTTTTCCCTTTTCGGTGGAGTTTAGCCCCTTGTCTCTTTTCGTCTAAGAGGTCTGCACACGGCAATGTGATTTTATTAATAACTTGAGTGTGATTACATTTTACACAGATAGGCGCACTGGCCTTTTTGCATCTCGGCTCACCAGCCCAATAACCACACAGGCTCTCTGACCTCAAATACATACATATATATATATATATATATAGCTTGGTCTGATGTGCACTTCAAGGTGATCCGATGCGCACTTACTCAAGTGCACGCAACATTGAAATGTGCACACCCTTTCTTTGATAACAATCCTCACGCACTACTCAGGTGCATGCAAAACCAAAACTTGGTGTCAATAGCTCACCAGCCTAAATGTACATTTACAATTTCAGGTGTGTGCAACACTGAACCAACACTTGGCACCAACAACTCACCAACCTAAATGTACATTTACAATTTCAGGTGTGCGCAACACTAAACCAACACTTGATGCCAATGACTCATCAGCCTAAATGTACATTTACATTTTCATTTACAATTGGGGTTCGAATTAGGGATATTACAATTAAGGTGTGTGGTTTGATTAAAGATCTTGAAGTTCACCTTGTTAATTGTCATGAGGTTACTATTGTAATGGATGTTGTAGTCATCAATGTGCCTGATGATTGGGGAATGCTTTTAGCTAGGAAATGGCTACAACATTGGGTGGAAGTTTACAGATGGACTTGTCTTTTGCCACCATCCCAATAGGAAATGGGCATTGTGCTACTTTGTATAACCAAGGATAACAAACCATGTGGAAGATCCTAACAACAAGGACACTTGGAGTGATTTTGAATTTGGCATACCTTCGAAGGAAGGCCATTTGAGGAACCCATAGATCCCTCTCTTGATCTTGGCTTTTCTCAAGACTTGGACGACCTCCCTTTGCTCAAGAAGATAAAATCAGTGATGTGATATGGCCTAGGAGCAAGGACTACCAAGAACAACTTGATAAGTACAAAGACAAAGATTTGGGCTCCATTACAATTTTCAAACCAAGTGGTGAAATGAAATTGCATTTGTCTGAGGATGATCAAAAGAACATTCCCTCAATGAAGTCCCACCCTCCTACTTTAGAACAAAGAAAAGATAGTCAAGATGGTGAAGGAATGGTTGATTCTAAAGTAAGAGAGGAAGATTTTCAACAAGGAAAATCGGTATTTATGTGGGACAAGAAAAATGGTAGGCCAAATATGCACATGGAATTTGATTGTTTGTGGCAAGGCCCTTATAAGATTGAGAAAAAGTCTGAGAATGATACCTTTTATTTATCTATGCCAGAGGAAAGGAGATTTCCACTACCCATTAATGGATCCCTTCTCAAACCTTGTTATGTTGAAGGAACCCGACTTCTTAGGTGTAGGTAGAGTAGGTTAGCGTAGGTCATGTTGTGTGTTTGTTTTATTGCATTGTTTTTCTTTTATTGATGTTACTTACTAACTTGCTATGCATTCATGCTAGATTTGCATATATGTGATATAAAAAGAAAAAAGAAAAAAAATGATATATTGATGAAAATGATTTTTTTTCTTTCTTGCATGGTTTTATATTTTCACAAACCAGGGTGGATAATATCCCCCTGCCCTTTGTTGCTAATGATTTCATGTTAGAGTGTGGCAGGAATTTTAGAGTGATGCGGGTTGTAGGTCTTGGAGTACCAGACATGCTAAGGTTCTCATGCGCCCTATGGTGAGCACATGTCTCCATTTTGGAGCCAAATGTTACCCCCTCTCACCTAGGGATAACTAAAGGAGATAATGTCTCATGACCCACAATGAAGACATGATCCCAATGATGATGATGACCAACATTCTCCATAGCCAGCAACCACCCAGATGCCCCATTCCTCATCAACATGGCTCATCACACCTGATTAGCATGGTTCATTGGGAGATGGTGGTCCAACACATTATGAGGTACATTAGGCCTTGTTTCATATAAACCATCATATTTAACGCATTTGACATGTGAGTGAGGATCATGGGTTGAAGTTGGATAATGAATCATAAGCTCAGAAGTTATGTTCTTTGCCTTGTTTCACCTTGGTGGCCATCTTTAATATCCGAGAACCGTGTTGTCACTCTTGGGGAACAGGGGTACCACTGGGAGGCTTTGATAAGGGTAATGTATCGTTTCCCCCCATACTTAACACTTTCCATCTTAGGGCCTTCCGCTATGTAATAAACTTTGATCTGGTTGTTTACATGTACACCAAAGAGGCCTGTGGTTCATCCTCCTATGAGAAGAAGGGCTAGAATGTCGAGGTTGATGCAATGTCTATAAAAAATGAATGAATAGCCAACTTTAAAAACCAAAGGTCAGCTTGAGCTCTACCCCCTCGCTATGAGGTGATCGCCCCTAGTCCTAATGCATTGGATGCATATCGAAATGAAAGGACTTAATCCCAACAAGAAAGAAAAGAAAGAAAAGGGGACTTGCAATCCATAAAATGAATATCAAAAGGCAAGAAAGGGGTTTGGAATACACACACTGTCGAGAATAGGGTATCTCAAGAAACAAGTGCTCCCTCTACAAAGGCACTCATGGAAATGGACCAAGCACAGTACCTTGCATGTTAATGACTCCATCACCATGAAGTAACCCCAACACGTTTTCATTCACCACACTTATACTTCAATAGGTCTTCTGAGGAACTATTCCTCTACTTGGGTACTGGCATACCTAATAGGGTCTTTTCATGGTCCTCCCATACCTAAACTTGCCAAATTTCATAAAGTCTTGAGATAATGTGAAGTTTGAAGGGGATATCTAATGTGAATTGCTCATGTGGTTTTTGTATTAAGTGATGGCTTACTTTGTATGATTCTAAGGACTCTTGTACCTTGTGATCATTGGTCTTGCTTGATTATATGGCTTTGACTCACTTGGGTGCACTTGACATGGTCCTTTGGAGGACGTCCTTATGATTTCACCCAGGACGTTGTGCATTTTATACAGAACGCCCCTATGATTTCAAATTCCAGATTGTGCATTTTATACAAGACACAACATGTGATGGAGAGCGCTATGTCATATGGTAATCTCAATATTCGACACATCTTCTCACACCTCCTGGAGCCTGGACGATGGACAGATGGGCCCTCATTTTGTAGATATGGTCATATTGGTTGACAGATGAGCAAGAAGCCCACATCTTGAACAGTGCGCCCCGGAGCTTGTTAGACATCGGATGGAGAACGTTGCACTTGGACATGATTGGACACCCTTCAAAGAGGTGATGCACCCTCATTCTAGCTTGGACGCTAACCTTTTCACCTTGGACGTTGACCATATGGATGATGACGTCATGCACTATGATGCTTTCATGATGATTGGGGCTTGCTCGCCATTGGCACACCACTTTGATGATGAGTTGGGGTCCTTTGACAATGAGACATGACCTTTGATGAGGAGATATCACCTTTCACCGTGCTTTGCACCTTTTGATGATGAGACGTGGCCTCTCGAGGCCCTTGCACCCTTCTAGAGCATGACGTCATCCTTGTTGTGGCTTCCTACACACACACGTGCGATCTTGGAGGAAACGTTTTGGTGTCTTTGCATGTTTTATTATTGTTTGAGGCTATTTGAGGGGTTGACCTTGACCTTTCTCACTTGTATCATGGACATTCATTGTTTTAGGGGATTTTCGGGGTTTATAGCACTAGGATTGCCTCATATTTAAAGGTTAGTGCTACCTCATTCGTAAATCATAACTCACCACTTGTGAGAAACCCTTTTATTCTCTCCTCTTTTTTCTACTATGGAGTACTTGTGCGCACCTTTTGAAGGATGATCTTGTGGATGCTTTCTCTTGTTTTGGTGGATGATCTTTGAGCTAGAGTTTCTTCATGCATATCGACTTGGTGTAGCAAGTGTTCTTCAAGTTTAAGTGCATGTACATGGTATATCATGTTGGATGCTCTATTAGATGGTTAATTGTTGCATGTTACCTTGTATGTTAGGTTCATTTTGCTAGAAACCCTAGGAGGGATTAAGATTGTTTATCCCCCTCCCTAGGTTCATTCATATTTAATTGTTGAAGCATTTAAGACCTATTCTAAGGGTTAAGATTGTTTATCCCCCCAGGGTTTGTCTTAGCTACTTCCAGACCTAGGGTTTATGAGTGGATAAACCTTAGGGTTGGACCCAGTCCATTTAGATCTTCAAGCTAGACATCCTAGAAGAAGGTGACGGCACTAGGGTTTGTGAGGATATAAACAAACTCTAGGGTTAGTCTTTGTGAGGTTTAGTCCTAGGCCTATGAGAGTATAGTCCTAGGGTTTCAAACCTCCAAGTCTTCTTGGCTATCTAATTTCCAATTTAAGGTGTTGCATAGCTCCATTTGTCCAAGGAGAAAAAATGGCAAGTCTTTTGCTTGCAAGTGATACAAACTCTTAACTTATACTCTTTCTCAAAGTGACTTGTTAGTTTAGGTACTTCATTATGTTTGCACGCTCATTCTAACTCGAAGCTTTGCATCCTAAGCCATTTACTTGTTGCTGCTATAAATGTTTGCTACAGCCATTAGGGCTTGAGCATATTGTTGATAACTAACATAGTTCCATGCTCTTAACTTCATGCAATTGTTAGTGGATTGTTTGTAAATGTTTTCATTGTTATTAGACATATTTACATCCATCATATTGCAAATTTAGAGTTGTTATACCATTGTTGTTGTAAAACTGTTATATGCTAAAGTGTACTCTTTCTTACTGCAAGTTTATCACAAAATTCATTTTCTCTTTGATAGATAGTGCGCTGGTGCTTATTCTTCTTTCCTTAGACTTGGTATTTATCATTGAATGCATTGTGTTGATGTTTCTCCAGTTAGCAGCGTCGGGCAGACATTCTCTCAGATTGGTCATGCTGATTTGACCAAGGGAGAATGATACATTCACTCACAGGGCCATGCTCATTTGGCTAGTGATGAATGGCCCAGGGGCAGTCTTTCTCCTATTAGTCATGTTGATTTGACCAAGAGTGAAAAAGACTCAAGATGCTCTCACATTGCGTGCTCCAGGATGGAGTGATCTATTTTTATAGGGCATGTTTGACTTGTTTACTAGTCTAATGTTGAAGATGTAGGCTCAAGAGACCTCTTGTGATGAGGGGATTCTCGATGGATCTACTCGACATTAGAGCCCTATATTAATTAGACATGCATGTGAGGAGATGATAAATCAACAAGGCTCATGAACAACTTTTCTAGTGAAGAAGAAATGCCAAGAAGACAAGACAAACCATTACAGAAACCCCGGAAAGCATTAAAGAAGATATTGAAGACAAAAGTACAAGTTGGCCCCACAAGTAAATTAAGGGTGACTTGAATTGTATAAATAAAGGCTTGATCATTTCATTTGACCACTAACACAACTCTTCTCATCAAGTGTGCAAGTCCCAGTTGCAGTTGTCAATTGTTCAAATTTTGAGGTGCACTATCTTTCTGGAGATCTTTTAGGGTGCGCTATCTTTGAGGGTTCTTCCTCATAAAAGGATGAAACTATCTTGTGTTAGGGTTTCTTCATTTTAATGGTGATGTACATGGATTGATCTCTTATTAAGAAAAGTTGTTGGGTTTTCTCACAAGGTTGGGTTTCCCAAGATAAAAATATTGTGTCTATTGTGCATGCCTATCTTTCTATGATTCTATTGTTTCCGCTGCAATTTATTTTGGTTGAGATTTTCAAAGTCTAATTTTTGTATGATAACAGTGGCATAAAATTATGTTTGAAATCATAAGGAAATAATTATCAGATCTGAAAATTGAAAATTCAACATGGTATCAGAGCTTTGTTGAAATCTGCCACTGCACAATCACAGATCTGAACTTTCTCTGAAGGTCATTGGGCATTTATTAGACAACACTGGGACTAATTTTGCTACAGATCAACTCGCCTTGCCCCAGCGCATCTACTGGTGCTCTCGGTTTGACATTTGGTCAAAGTTGGAATTTTAGGGTTTCAGGCTAGGTGACATTCTTCGGGTCATTAAACCCTCTAATTCAAATTTCAAGACTTCCTCTTGTCAAGATGGTGTCCAGTCTCAAATTAGAAGACAAGTTGGATGGTGCTACAAATTTCAGATCCTAGAAGACCAGGATACTCTTCATCTTAGATGAAGATGAGATTCAAATTTATGTAAAAGAAAATGTCTCAAAACCAGAAAGTGTTGAAGAGAAAGCCAGGCACAAGAAGAATGAAGCAAAGGCTAAGAGGATCTTGATAGATTTTGTAAAAGATCATTTGATTCCACACATTGTTGAGTTGAAGACTGCCAAAGGAATGTTTGACGCCTTGGTGGGAATGTTCGAGAGTAAGAACACTAGTAGGAAAACAGCATTGAGGAATCAGCTCCGTTGTATCATGATGACCTAGTCAAATTCAATTGCCACTTATTTTATGAAAGTCTCCCAATTGAGAGATCAACTTAAGGCCAGTGGAGACACCATTGATGATGCAGAACTTGTTACAATGACTCTAAATGGATTGCCTTATTCATGGGAGTCATTTGTTCAGAGCATTTGTGGACGAGAGGAGTTATCCAAGTTTGATTGGCTATGGGTTGATTGTGTCCAAGAGGAGGCCAAAGTATTGTCCAAGAATAGCTTGGAGAGACCCCGGGATGAAGGAACTCAAGCTCTTGCAGCTCATGCAAGAAAAGGAAAAGGAGAAAGAAATTTTGGAAAGAAAAATATAGGTGAAGGATCAGCCCGGTTCAAGAATAGAAGAAGAAGGATCTTTCAAAGATCAAGTGCTTCAATTGTCATACATTTGGTCACTATGATTCATAGTGTCCTCAGAAGAAAAGGAAGGGAAAGCAGTAAGCATCAACAGTCGATGTTGATGAGCATCCACCACATAAGAAGACAAAGGAATCTAAGCTTGATGAGATTGCAAGTGAACTTCGGAAAGAGTATTTCTTTGTCTCCGCTCTTACAGGCACTATGACACATAGTAGTGATACATGGTTGGTAGACAGTGGTGCTTCTAGGCAGATGATAGGTTACAGAGTGTTAGAAATAAAGAGATGTGTTGGTTTTTCCATAGACAATATAGCAATATTGTCACCCAACCATAGGCACAAAGGCCACCTCCGAGCACCTTAACCTTGACAGACAAAATAATTTGGGAAGCAGACCAATAGCTAACCAAGGTAGCGCACCTTTCTCCAAGGCTAGCGCACCAAGAAAGAATAACCAAAGATCAAGCAGAAAGTCCAAACCATAACCAAGAGAAAGTCCAACCAAAAGCCCAAATCCCAATTGCAGCAGCTGCAGCTGCACTCCCTCTCCAAACTTGCGCACCACTAGTCTTATGCAGTTGTGAGTTGTAACACACCCACGACGGGGCATAAAAATTTCCGCTCTTCTTAAAGGACAGATTCTCCATCCATGGTTTCTAATTTGGAAGGTCGAGGAACCAGTCTAACCTCCTGGTCAAGGATCTCCGATTCTGGAGCCAAACGACTTTCTGAGACCTTGATGGTCTCGTTCTGTAATTAGACACAAACCCTTTCGACTTCCTGGTGCAGGTCTAAAGGTACTCGCGACCCTCCTCTTCACGCCTGCAAAATCTCAGAGTCTGGGTGCTAGCTCCTTTTTAATAAGCCCCTTCCTTGATATGACCTTGGGCGATGGCCTTACGTAACCACGCGATTGCAAGCGCGGCCAAGGGTGGTTTGAAACCAAACTACTTTTCGCCCCACAATTCACCTTGAACCTCCACGTGTCCTTTCTCCAAAACTGTGGTCTGGATTGCAGCCCACCCTCAACTTTTTAAAGTTCGTGCACCTTCGGTCCCCGCAATAAGACAGGACTGTCGATCTCACGACCTTGACGGTGCTTCTGAACTTGACGGCTCAGACCTATCCTTTATGAATCTACGGATCAGATCTAACCGTTCTAAATCAACGGCTGTGATTTATTTCGTGATTCGGGTTTCGGGAGTTTCAACTCTCAACCCTTACCTTCTCCCATAGTGACAAATCTCCTACCACCGTCCTCTTTAATCAACGGTGTTGATCGCTTCACGATTCCCCTCGAAGTATGCGGATTTCTATCACGTGTCCACTTGAATCGGACGATCGAGGCTTACTTCGGGTCTTTACCCGAAATCCACAGATTCATGCCACGTCCCCCTTAATCTAGTGGCTATGAATTACTTCAGAACTTTACCCAGAGTCCATAGATTTACGCCATGTCTCTTCTGGATCAGACGGTCCAGATTCACTTCGGGTTTTCGGAGTTCGGCAGTCTCAATTCTCAACTGAAACCCCAATGCGATTCACCCGGAGACAATCTATCGACACGTACCCCTCCTGGCGATCAACGGCCAGGATCTACTTCGGGTCTTTAGCGCTTTTCAACCAAGACCAGATCAACTACCTTCAGCCCCCTTCTCGATCAACGGTTGAGATTCCACTTCGGGACTCCAGCGCTCTCACCCTCTACTTTCCTCCAGAGTATTTCGTACCCGGAGTGCTAGATCTGGCACCACGCGTCCACCTTAAATCGACGGCTTTCGTCCGCTTCGGGACTTCGGCCTTCGAACATCTCAAACTTCAAATCCTCCTTGCTTCATTTCCTTTGGAACGTTCTATCCAGAGTTTGCGATCTGATGACATGTGTCCTTCAGATCGACGGCTCCTGGTTGCTTCGACTATTCAGGCTTCGGCGATTTTAAACTCTTATCCATCGCGTTCTCCCGGATTGTTTTCACCCGGAGTTCGCGATCGGTCACCACGTGCCCTCTGGATCTGACAATCCAAATTCTCTTCGGGTCTTCGGGTTGCTTTCACCCGAGGACAACGAATCTCTACCTCATGTCCCTTTCGATCTGACGGTTGAGATTCACTTTGGCTCTCCGGCTCTCCGAGCTTCGGGAGTTTCAACTCTCGACTGAAACTCTCGAAGTGATTTCTCCGAAATTACTGATCTGCTGACACGAGTCTCCTGGCGATCAATGGTCAGGATCTACTTCGGGTCTTCGGCGATTCCGCTCTCTCCTTGACCACAAGCTCTCGCTTAGGAGTTGTAGATCTTGCGTCACTTGTCCCTCTTGGCGATGAACGGTCCCAATTCACTTCGAGAGTTCGGGACCTTGGCCAGTCAACCCTCCCATGCACACAAACGTTAAAACTCATGCACTTTACCTTAGATCGAACGACTAACGTCCCTTTGCGCTCAGATCCGACGGTTAGGATGTGTTCCTTCCCAGCGCTTCTCCTCTGCTTCCCTAGACGCTGATCTAACGATCCAGGCTTCTCCCCGCAACTGATCTGACGGTTGTTGTCGCTCCTCCTCCTGAGCTTTTGACTTCTTCTGACTTGGAAGAGTTTGGTAGATGTTCAAAGGCCTCAGCCTTTGTTCTTCCTGCGAGTTCGGCTATCTTGGGTCCCGTCTTCGCTCTTGAAAACGTTATCTCTTTTGAGTTTTTCGATTTTCTCAGACCGTCGGTACCAAGGGACT
>SNQJ01S0039548.1:94194-104359 GCA_010110895.2 Picea sitchensis | reverse complement strand
AGTACTAGGAGTCAATGTCGTACCCACTAATCTGAACAACTCCTGCCAAAACGTACTCATGAATCTGTTGTCCCTGTCACTGATGATGGTTTTGGGTAGGCCGTGTAGTCTGAACATCTCTCTGAAAAATAATTCGGCCACCTATGCTGCACTGAAGTCTGTGTCTATGGGAAAAAAGTGTACAAACTTCGTCAACCTGCCTACCACCATGAAGATGAAATCTTTCCCCTGTGCTCTGGGCAACCCGGTGATGAAATCCATGGATATACTTTCCCACTTGTGCTCTGGAATAGGTAGGGGCTGCAACAATCCTGCAGGGTGTGTATGCTCATCCTTGTTTTCTTGGCATGTAGTGCATTATGTTAACTCCTCAAATAAATCAGTAGATTTGTTTTGATTTTTAGATGATAGATCGGTTCCTAAATTTGATTTCTAAATTTCCATCAATAGGTCAGAGAGTTTGTATTTCCAAAATAATCTCAAAAGTGATGTTGATTTTGGTTCGGTCAAGAAGAAAGCAAAATATCAGGTTTCAGTGGTTTAGGCGAGCCCACCGTGTGCTCATTAACCACTGAAAGTGTTCATTTTCGACAGAAAAGAGGGTCGAGGCAGAAGGCATGCAACCACCGAAAGTATTTGAACGGGCAAAAAGAAATCTCGTGCTTTCGCACGAGCCAGATGTCAAAAATCGTTGCAATAATGAGGAATACAACCGCCGAAAGCTCGCATCGTGAGAGATGATGCTCATTCGTGGTGTTCATCCGAAAGGTTCAAAGCACCTGCGTATTATCCATTTCATTAATCATTTCAAATCCACGAAGAGCGGTTATTGACATATATGATTGTACGGGTTTCCCTCCATTTCAATGGTAAGTACGCCAATCATCATTACCAGGTCTTTCCTTCATCGGTAAACTCAATGAGTTATAATGAATCTCGAATATCGCTGAAGGTAATCTCAAGCCCGCGATCTTATCAGTAAAGCATATTTTTCAAAATTCTGATCCCGCGTTCCCTGGTGATTGTCGAAGTATCTCTGAGTTCAGCAGGCATCTCGAGTCAAAGAAATCTAGGCGGTTTATCAGGTAAGATCGGAAACCGCTCTCTTTCAAAGTTTCAGCAATTTAATGGCCCCCCGAAAAGCTGAAGTTTCAGCATCTCTCATCTAGATTGTCATCCGAGTTTGGGACGGTGTTTTAGGGAGTTCATTAATCATATGCTTTGTCATCCGATTTCACTGGTTTTTTTCATAAGTGGTATCGACTGTATTCCTACTTCCCAGAACCATTACCTCCCGAACATTTTTATCCCCCACAGTTTCAGGTACAGACGGTATTGAGTCATGTCAAAAGAAATTCCTACTTTGAGGTCTAAGGTGGATGGCATGTGGTATTTTGAAGATCATCAAGAGGTCGCAGAATGTTTCAAACAGGTCGGAGTTTTCACATATTGTAAAAAATTGACAACCTTTCACCAACAAGTTGCTGAAGCATTTGCCCTCTCATACGATGGAAGGATTTCTAGAATAGGTAGAGAGGAGTTCATTATAGATGAAGCATCTATTGTTGAATACACAGGGTTATCCAGAACAGGGGATTGCTGGTTTAAAACCTCTTCACCCTCAAATGTTGAATTCAGATCATATTTGTTGACAGTACATAAAACTTTGACTTGGAAGTAGAATATTCCTATGTCCTATCTTGGATCAAAGTGGCAGACCTTGCTGAGGGCAATTTTGGTATACATCACCTGTGAAGGGCGCTATAACAGGGTGATGTACTACCATTTTAAACTGTTGAACCACTTCATAGGTAGAGAACACTTAAACCTACCTTACTTCTTCCATAGAACCCTGACTAAGATGGCAAAACAAGTAAAAGCTCAGCCTACTAAAGTTATAAGCAGAATATCACATCAGGGGTTGATTACCCTCCTTGTGAAAGAAGCTCTTCATATGAAACAAATGGAGTGGAGTTTCTTCTTGTTTTGGAACGAGTTTCAGACAGAAAGACCTCCAGAGATAAAAGCAAAGAAGTCTAGATGCAGAAATGATCCTACTCCCAAGAGTAGTCACAGGAGGAGGAAAGGAATTTCAATGCCCAAGGATTCTATAAAAACATCACCCAGCAAGCAGGGAGGAACCAAGAGGAAATTAAAGTTTGAAGACAGAAACCTTGTCACAGGGAAAAACTCTCTCAACCTACCTTATAGTGACTCTGATTCAGAGCAGAGGATGGCAAAAACACAGGATAACTTGTAGGTCAAATAGGATGCAAAAATGAAGATAAATATACCTCCATCAAAGCCTTCAGAAACACACAGGCAATCAGAAGCAGAGGCTTCTTCAAGCAGGCCTAAGAAAGGTAAGACAAAGAAAATAAACATGCTTCTACGAGAGATTTATGAGATGGAAGTCCTGGAGAGGGTAATCAAAAAGGCAAACACAGATCTCACCGAGAGAAATGCTGAACTATTCAAAGAGAATCAAACTCTTAAAGAAAAGCATGATACAATCAAAGATAGAAACAGGGAGTTGATTAGAGAAAATATGAAATTATACAGGCAGATCAGGGTTCTGAGACTCAAGCTAAAAGAGTTTGAAGCACCTGAAGAAAAACAAATTGGATTGGAAACTTTGGCTAATTTAGCCACAACTATAATAGATGTGACATATTCCCCTACACAGTCAGCAAAGGTTCGTAGGTCTGCTCGAATCAAGACCACATTATCTAAGAAAGTTTGAGTGCTAAAAGAGGATTCAGAACAGTCATTTTTGCAATTGTGAAACTCTTCAAAGATTGACCTTCGGTGGTTTAGGCGAGCCCACCGTGTGCTCATTAACCACCGAAACAGGTGCTTTCGATGGATAACTTACCCAGAAAGCTTCTCAGACAACCACTGAAAGCCTGTCTGTCTAGAATTAAACGCGTTTTTTCACAGGTGATGGATTTTTGATATGAAAAGATTCGGGATCTTTTCCAATGAATTTCTAATGAATTATCAAATCCAGCCCAGCAGTTATTTTTTGACATATGATGGAGAAAGGAGTTATTTCAAAGGGTCTATGGAGACTTTCTGTTGAACAGAAAGGCATGATACTTTTCCACATTAGCAAAATCGACTTGGTCTCCTTTTGAGAATTATCATTTAGCCTTGGAAGGCTGCTCTACACTGCATCAACAACCCACTGAGAAATAAATCTGGGATTGGCCTCATTTTGAGGAAGCATCCCATTTATTTTGCAACAGATTTTAAACTTGCTATTTTTAGTTGATTTGATCCATGTTTTCAGGATATGAGAAATGCTTTGTAATGTTATAAATATTAGAATGGAACATGAACCAAGGGTTCGATTTGGAGGGCTACATGCTGCTACTGTAATCTAGAGACTTATTCTTATTATGTGAAAAATTGCAAGCTTCCTTCAGTTTTGTTGTCAGATTTCTCTCTTTTGTCTCTGATATCTTGTGAGTGAATGTTTTTTGTTGATGCTCAATCAATCTGTATATGACTGTCATCTCATCTGTTGATTGATTAAGTTGATAATCAGAAGATACTTCTTTAGTTATTAAACCCATTGTGCTTGTTTGTATGAAGTATAATCTGGTTCAATAGCTGTTTTCTTCCCCATTTAATCAAACCTTGTCTGACTGCATTATTAGAAGGCCTTGTGAGATTTTGTATTCCTAGACAGTCTTGAACACATAGCCCAGCCCCTAGATATTCATCTTGATCCAAAAACCACATCAAATATTAAGAAAATATTTCCAAAAAGAGTTAGTTACCAGGCATCTCCGACTTACAACCTAGGAGAGTTTCCTAGAGTGATAGAAAATTGGCGTCGTTGCCAGGGAGAGGAGATCGAAGCTCAGCTTCTCTAGGAGAGAACATAGATCTACTTCTTGATGATAGACAAGAAATAGACACTATCAGGTTGTACATTTTCTATCTGACGACTCCATTGACGAAGTGGCTCCCAAAAGAGCTCACACCAGGGAAAACCCAAAAGGCCCATTGACAACATCAGTTCCTGATCCAGAAAAGATCACCAGCAAGGGAAAATCTTTGCAAAGATAGGCTTCCGGATATGCAAGTACAATTGATTCAGGTATTCCAACTGACACTCATCCTTTCATATCCGAAAAGTCTTTGGTTGAATCCCCTGCTGAAACCCAAAATTCCCAAGAAATAAAAAATTCATGTCAGGTTTCTAAAGTAGAAGAACCTTCTTTTTCTTCTAATATTACTGATTCTGTCCCTGAGATTGACATTTCATCCCATCCTAAAGATCTGAATACGAAATCCTCCCAACAGAAAGAAATTTCCTCTTCATCTTCTTTTGATTCATCACCTAGCAAACCTTCGAAAGGTGTTTTACATACTTACACTAATCTGCCTGTCCTTGAAGAAATTCTCCATGATCTGTCCTCTAAGGGCGAAGAAAATCTAGCCTCATTACTTGGTAAGTTTTATAAAGCATCTTATTTTTCACCGGTCTCCGAACCCCCTGCTCAAGACCAAGTGAGACAGGCATTCTTTTCTAACTCAGGCAACTCATCTCCTCCATCATCTCCTCCGAGTCACTCATCTCCTCCATTTTCTCCTGCAAGTTCCTCGTCTGTATCAATCACCAAGACTGTCATGGCTGCCCCTTTGACCAGAATGGAACAGATCTTGGAAAACAGATATGCCCCACTTGTCTTGCCAAATCCTCTGTCTGCCATGCCAACAGGCGACTACCAGAAATATATGCCGAAGTTTACAGGAGAAGGGGAGTATACAGCTGAAGAACACATTGAATCATTTTATGCTTATGCAGAAAAGATAAATATCTCAGAAGAAGATGTGTGGACTAGAGTTTCCGTTCAGAGTTTGGATGGCCAAGCTCGAAAGTGGTTCAAAGAGCTACCAGCAAACTCAATCACTGGCATTGAACAATTGGATGAAGTATTCTTGAAGCATTGGGGAGAAAGGAGAGATCTGCTATACTATATTTCTGAGTTTGGAAATTTGAAGAGAGGANTGTTCATGAATGAGTGCACATTTAATTGTTGAGAATGTTAATGCTAATCACGATAGGAACTAATCATGTAATTCATGGAGGAATCTTGAACTTGGATTTAAAAATATCAATCCGCATGCAATGGTTTGGTATAATATCTCCTCCCCTTAAAAAGTGAATCTATTTTTTTCTCACTATTGGTTCACTCTATGAGGAGATCCAATTGTATTATTTCCTAATGTCCAAACAAGCTCTATTTACTTATTTTAGTAATATATCTTTGAATACTTGTTGATTGTTAAATGTTGGTTACTTCTAAAGTGTTTACACCATGTTTGGAGGTGCTTCATGAGATTTGGGGTACGTGGTGTATGTTCATCCCTTGGATCGTCCAAAATAGATTTGCACATGGGAGATAGTCCATGATGGATTTACACATTGGAGATAGCTTGCTCAGTGGTTGCTTGACCTCGGTTGGGGGATTGCTTGGAATTCTTCCCTAGAGCGTTGGAATTATCTTGACAACTTGGGGGACATCCTTCATGACGACCACATGGACAGGTTCACTTGCCTAGAGAACATCCTACTTAGGAGGAGTGTTATGCATCTTGGGTAGGGCACTAGGCCCTAAATAACATGGGGGTACCTGTAGATTTTAACCTTGTACAATATTTACTGCAAAAGATTTCCAGTAAAAGAACAAAAAGATACAATGGAAAATACAAACATTACACATAGATTTTTCCCATGGAAACCCAAACCAGGAAAACCAACATATTCTATATTCATTCATAGTGTTACATTGTTTAATCCATAGATAGAAGTGCCACGCAAATACTTGAAAACCCTTTTTACTGTTGTCCAATGCTCCTTCCCTGGTTTTGACATATACCTGCTCAAAACTCCAATTGCATGTGCAATGTCTGGTCTAGTACAGACCATTGCATACATCAAACTGCCATCTGCACTCGCATATGAAACACGAGACATGTCCTCCTCCTCTTCCTGTGTCTTGGGACACTGATCCACATATAACTTTACACCAACAGGAATAGGAACCTTGACCGGTTTACATTCCTACATTTTAAACCTCTGCAATATTGTCTTGACATATTTTCTCTTATTTAACCAGAGTTTCCTCTTTTTCCGATCTCTTTTAATTTCCATTCTCAAAATGAAATTTGAAACACCAAGATCCTTCATGTCAAATTTAGAGGAAAATTGAGTTTTTACATCCTGAATAATCTCTTTGCTTCTTGTGAAGCCAAGTCCCAGCATATAAGTATCAATTTTTTTATACCACATCCTTGGTGATTGTTTTAAACCATACATGGACTTTTTTAGCTTGCATACCAACTCCTTCTTTCCATTCACAACATAACCTTCTGGTTGCTTCATGTAGATTTATTATTCCATATCCCCATGTAGGAATGTTGTCTTCACATCCATCTGTTCTACTTCAAAATCAAATGCAGCAGCAATAAATAACAGAAATATTATAGAGGTTAACTTGGCAACATGAGAAAAAATCTCACCAAAATCAATTCCCTCAACCAGGGAATAACCCTTTGCTACTAACTAAGCTTTGTATTTCTCGACTTTTCCTTCTGCATTCAACTTCTTTTTAAATACCCATTTGTTGTCAATGGGATTTCTTCCAGTCGACAACTCCACTAGATCCCAAGCCTCATTCTTATCCAAAGATGTCATTTCTTCGTCCATGGCCCTTTTCCAGAGATTTCCATCCTCTGAATCCACTGCCTCCCTAACAGTTCTAGGATCATCATCAATAATAGACAAAGAAAAATTTGAATGGAAATCAGATGGAGTATACCTTTCCAGTAGCCTTCTTTCTCGAACCGATCTCCTCAATACTGGAGTATGAGGATCTTCTTCTTCTGATTCTTGTTCTTCTGTAGAGTCTAACTCATCATCCTTTAAATCAAACTCTATTTTCTCTGGTTCTTCCTTACTTGGTAGGACTTCATGTTTAACAACATCTTTCATTTGTCTAAATACCACATCTCGATTACACACTACCTTAGTTTCTGGGTTCCAAAGCTTATAACCTTTGAGACCATTTGTATATCCAATAAAGATACACTTTTTAGCCTTCTTATCTAGATTACTCATGTTTTCCTTTGGAACATGAACATATGCATCACAGCCAAATACCTTGAGATGTGTGAGAGAAGGTTTATTACCAGTCCATACCTCTTGTGGAGTCTTGTCATCCAACGTTGATGAGGGTGATCTGTTGACCAGGTAACATGCAGTACCTATTGCCTCTGCCGATAATTCTTGTCCTAACCCAACACCATTGAGCATGCACCTTGTTTTTTCCATCAACGTCGTGTTCATCCTTTCTGCAACTCCATTCTGTTGAGGTGTATATGGAGTAGTCTGTTGCCTTGTTATACCGCACTTCTTACAAAATTCTTCAAATTCATTCCTGCAGAACTCTCTGCCATTATCTGTCCTCAACACTTTAATTCTTTTCTCTATTTGGTTCTCAACAAGAGCCTTAATCTCTTTAAACATGTTGAAGACTTTAGATTTCTTCCCGAGGAAATATATCCAAGTATTCCTCAATAAGTCATCTATAAATGAGACATAGTACACAGATTTTCCCAGTGATGGGACCGATACAGGTCCAAAAACATCACTGTGAACTAGCTGTAAAATTCCTTCTGCCCTCGTTGCACCGGAAGGGAATCTTACCCGATTCTGCTTCCCATATACACAATGTTCACAAAAATCAAAATCCAGAGAGCAATTAGACATACCTTCAACCATACCTTTACCATGTAGTAGTTGAAGACCCTTCTCTCCGATATGCCCCAGTCTTTGATTCCACAACATAACCTTTTCTCCAGAGACTGTAGGAGTTCTTTCTTCCTCAACTGCAATATCATGAACAATGGAACTATTACACCCATCACTAATAGTGCTTCCTTGCAGCTTATACAAAGTTCCAAAGCGAATTCCCTTCAACAACACCATTGCTCCTCGAACCATCCTACATGTTTCCTTTTCAAATATTGTTTTTACCCCTGCATCATCCATTTTGCTTACAAAAATCAAATTTCTAGCCAAACCTGAGATGTGCAGAACACCAGGCAATGTTCTAATCCTTCCATCTACGAGTCTCAACTTGACTTTTCCTTGACCTATGATTCTGGTTGTTGAGTCATCACCTAGGAAAACATTACCTCCATCATACCTTTCATATTCACATAACCACTCCCTGTGGGGAGTAATATGAAAGGATGCACCTGAGTCAACCAATCATTCCTCATGATCTGAATGTGTGTTTGAAGAAGCCAAGTACACATCCCCTCCTTCCTTGGAGGTCTTTTCTTCCATAGAAGGAGATTCTTCAGATCCCTTCTTTTTCTCAACTTTGGATCTACACTGCTTCTTGTAGTGCCCTTCTTTTCCACATCTCCAACATACCTTTACAAACTTTCTGGGAGATTTAGATCTCCCACTGGAGAACTTAGATCTATTTATTTCCTGGGAACATTCTCTTGCAAATAGTGCATTTGTGCTCTGTCCTTCCATATTCTTCCGTCTCATCTCCTCCGACAACAAGGATGAGACCACTTCATCAAACTTCAAGGGAGTTATATTACTATCTATGGCCACAACCGGACTATCCCACGAGTATGGTAAAGAACACAATAAACTGATACATTTATCTTCATCTGAAATTTTAATATCAACAGATAATAACTGACTTACCATAGTATTGAAGGAGTTCAAATGCTCTGCCACCGAGTCTCCATCTCTCATCCTCAGGTTATACAACTTCTTTCTCAGGAATAGTTTATTTACTAGGGACTTTGACTGATACAACTTCCCCAACTTATCCCATAAATCCTTGGTTGCAGCTTCCTCTGACATAATCAATAATACTGAATCTGAGAGACACAGTTGGATTGTGCTCTTTGCCTTATGATCCAACTTTTTCTAGTCATTAGTTGAAGTTCCTATAGGTGCAGTACCTGGATCTACCGCGATCCATTGATCTCTGTCCACCAACAAATCTTCCATCTTGAGCTTCCACAACTCAAAACTGTTCCCATTAAACTTCTTGACCTCCATTTTCGAATTGTCTGCCATTTCCTTTCACCTAAAAAATCAATACCACCGATCTCCCACTGTAACAAAGCTTATCATAGTCCCGAGCCAAACCCTTGACCACAAAGGCGTCCCCCTAAAGCCAACAAAGCTCTGATACCAAATGTAGATTTTAACCTTGTACAATATTTACTGCAAACAGATTTTCAGTAAAAGAACAGAAAATATATAATGGAAAATACAAACATTACACAGATATTTTTCCCCTAGAAACCCAAACCGGGAAAACCAACATATTCTATATTCATTCATAGTGTTACATTGTTTACAATACAATATACATATAGGAGCCATTGAAATCCAAAGCCCTGACCCAATGACCTGGATTAGTCAACAACCCTAATTCCTTAACCGGAAATAGAAAACCATCGACAAAAACCATGTGCCGAAAAATCGCCCAAAAATGTAACACGTTTCTCGAGGAAAAAATTTCTCTAGGGCATTGCACCCCCCCTCAAACCCCCCTGCGCGCCTGATGCAGCACAAACACTACTACTCATGCAAAAACTATAACACATACCCAACAATAGCTTCTTGGATGGAGGCTTGGAGTTGGCTCGAGGATGCCTAGGTTGTGACAATGTTCATGCATGGGGAGTGGACCTAGTGGAGCACATGGATTAGGAGTGATGGAGTCTATATGGGCTTGTGGTGGAGGGGTGTGGACACATCTTGGAGCCTTTATTTTGTATGACATCACCTTGGAGCATGACACATATAATCTTGGAGTGGAGCACTTCACTTGTGTATGCATGCATGTGTTTATTGTAGGTTTGTTGGTAAGGGCTTGTGCCCAAATTCTATTGTTGGCCTCCCTTATCTCCCATATATAGAGAGAGAAAGGAGAGAGTCCTTCTCATTCATCATCACCATCATACATTCACCACAATCATTCATATATTTGTACTCATATTAATCACTCTTGTGTTGAGATGTGATCTTAGAGAGGAGTGTGCACTAGTCTTCTCTTTATCTCATGGTCTTCACTTATACTTGATCTCTTTCTCTCTCTCTTGGAGT
>SNQJ01S0039548.1:51094-70223 GCA_010110895.2 Picea sitchensis | reverse complement strand
CATAGGATTAATCCCCATTGTGGATTAATCATGTCGGTAATTGTATTAGGACCAAATCCCCTTTTGTGGATTGGTCATCGGACAATTGTAATAGGCAGAATAAGAAGTTGGCCCCAACAGTGATTATTGAGACCCATAATTAAATTAAAGGTGGGTTTACCCACCCAGAGTGAGAGGTTGGCCCTGCCAGTGAAGACCTTTCACACGTGCATGTCTTGTATATATAGGGAGGCTAGCGCCTCACTTTATCACACAACTCACTTGCTCATTTTCTTATGAGGCAAGCTGCAATTACCAGTTGGAGAGAGGAGAAGAAGAAGAGTGGCACATCTTTTGGGGAGGACTATCTGTATTGGTTTGAGTTATTTCTTGAACATTGTTTTGGCAATTTATGATAAGGAAGTTTTCGCTGGGTTTTCTTCCCCTAGAGGGTTTCCCAAGATAAATGTTGTGTCTCTTGTGAATGTGTATTTCTCAGTGATCCTGTTCTTATATTGCTCTTATCTATTGAAATGCAAAGAACTATAATAATGGCATAAACATTAACACAAATAAGGCCCAATGGTCAGGCATCTAGTATGTTGTTCTTTGCCACCTCACTGGGAGGATAGCATCCCCGTTGGAGCCAGTTGTTAGCGCCGTCATTTTTCAGTTAGAGTCAGTCTTAGACGAGTCATGCTCCATGTGTCAAAGCGTGTGAGGTCAGGTACCGAACAACGAATGGGTCGAAGTCAACAAGTGGCCGGTTTGGCCCTTGGAGTCAGGAAGGGACGTCAGAATCAAACATGTGTAAATGATAAAGGTCTTTTCCCAAAAGGTCGGGTCTTGATAGAAGAGAAGATTTTACATGCCAAAGGTCGAAGCAAGTTGTTATAATAAGGGTCATGTCGACAGATATAACGACCATCATCACCTCATTATGAAGTCAGAAAGGATAAGAAATCATGATGCTCATATCACGTATACTCTGCAGCTCTTATCATCTATACTTTACACACTCCGAAGTGTACCTGTCGCGCGAATGTGCTGTGCAAATCTTCGGCCTGCTTCAAAGCTTCTCGTCACCATGGATTCAGTGTCCCCTGTCATGATTCCATCCCTCACTCATTCAGTTATAAATGCCAGTCTCTTTGCATGTATTCTATTTACCATCCAAATTTATGCGTCGTCTGTAACTTTTTCCGCAAGCCTTGAGTTTCTTGTTGTGGGAAAGCCGATTGCCATCAGTTATGTCACAAACCAGGTCAGTCAAGATTGTCACGTTTGGTCCGTCTTAAACCATGGTTTGAAGCCGGTCGAAAGTGGTCACAAGTTAGTATGTCAGACGACAAGTCCTCTCACGGTCATCCCCTCATCCTCAAGGTTCCTGTCACGTCCAAATTCTCTTTCGCGCTCCCCTACTGCGACGAGACTGTCATTGTCATTGTCACAGCATCGACCCGTCCCTGCACTGAGTCTTCGTGGCGCCTGGGGGCCGCGCAGTGAATTCCCAAAGTCATTCTCACTTATCGCGCAAAGTTCTGCTACTGCCCCTCTGACGGGTCTGGGCCAAGAATATCATTATCCATTCACCCTGCAAAGGGGGTGGCATCTTTACTACCGCACGCGCAAAACAAACACGCATTGCACCATGGTTACATCCCAGAACATAAGGAAAGGGGCGTGAAGCCGCATAACTGTGAGGTCCGAACCTCAAGACTTGGCATTGATAAATGAAGATTTGAATGTCAAAGCATCTTTCGAAACAGTTCACGCTCATATTCAACGGGTTTTGCGTGGTTATTGCAGGAATCACATTCTAAGTGACGGAGGAAACTCTGTCAACTGCGACGGAGATCCCTCTGCGCGGTGAAAGGTGGTCTAAAGGCATGCCTTTGGACGTGCTATGCTACGAAGAATTCATCAAACCAAACTGCCTAAACGGGAAAATCGAAACGAGTGTTCCAAGTCGGTATCTATAGGAGCCTTTTTAGAAACTCTTGAGGGTGAATAGAAAGTATTTCACTTGTGAAAGAAGGTCTGACAGAATACACCCTCATCACATTAGATTGTTGATGCATTTCACAGGAAAGAGGTCGTTGAACCTGCCTTTCTTCTTGCACCAAAGCCTCCGAGGAATGGCAGATAACGTCCAAGCTTAAGCAAACCAGCCAAAGAACGTATCCCATATCTCACTAATCAAATTGTTGATAGTTGAGGAATTGAGGCAACTGGGCAAGAGATGGGATTCGTTTATTCTCTCAACCGACATCCCCATGGACCCCAAAGGAGATCCCCCTCTACCCACAGGAAAAGCAACATCTCATAGCGCGGAGGCGGAAATAGAAAGGGTTGCAGAAAAAGGAAAGACAGTGGAAGCTTTGTCCCCCCAACAGTTGATACCCCGAAAAAGAGGCAGGCCAAGGAAGAATAGAGAGACCAGGGAGGCCCAAGCTCCGAGCGAGCCGCGCACCAAATTGGTTGCTGAGCAGTTACTCATGCGCGCTATCCAGCTAGAACCTGTCGAAGCTTCAAGCTAAGAAACTTGGGACAGACGAATAAATGTTCATGTTTATTTTCGGTTTAATGGTTAATGGTTTGATAAAGCAATAAACTCCTGGTTAATGGTTTGATAAAGCAATAAACTCCTAGATTTCATTTTCTTGTACTTAGCTTAAAAGCCTTAGTATATTTTGTTAGGGACTACCCCCTTGGCTTCTCGGGCTAGAGTTGGCCTATACGGAGGAGTTGAGATTAGGTGACAGCACCTTAACTCTCACTTGCCTCAAGGACACACCGAGTGGATTGAAGATTTCTTCCATCGCCTCCCAAAGGTGTATAAGGCTACATTTTGAGCCAAGGTTTGGGGATAAATCTTTCTATTCCCGGACACTACTTTTTGTTTTCCCTTTGCTTTGCTTTGTTTGATGTTTCTTGTTTGCTTAGAATAAACTTGATCATCTCATGACTCAATTCTTCAAAGTAATGGACAGCATTCTGAAAGAGGAACTCACGGGGCTTGCTTTGTATTTCATCCTTAAACCCCAAAGTGTTTTTGGAGGAGGCTAGCCAAGCTCTCTTCTCAACAGTATCCTTATTAATTTTTTGGGTCCCAGTCTATTTCTGTTAGTCTTTTCCTTAAATCTAATTTAGAAATGGATGATCTTTATAAACTCATTGATTTTTCTGCGAATAAGAGGTTATCCATCAGCAGGATTCCAGAAAAAGCAATTAAAATTTTGTCTTGTTTTCAAAGTAATAACATTGTTGATGCTAGACGCCATGTTAGGAGAGTTTCACATTGCTTTAATAAATGGTGTTGTAATACCTTTATATGAAGATGTGGAATGAAGTTGTTTATCTTGTCTTTTGAGGATGATGATCTTGATTGGTTTACAAACTTAAGGATAAACAGATAGAACGTATAAAGAGTTGACTAACGCTTTCAAGGAAAAATGGAAGGAGAAAGAACTTCCAGATATAAAGATACCAATTCGCATGTTTCACCGCATTTTGATGAGAAATTTACAAATGTCATCCAGACTATGAGATTCGCTCATGCAATACAGTTGAGGGACATGGAAGCTCGCCTAGTAGAGGCAAAAGCTTTTATCAAATATCTGTGAATTCTATAGAGTTTCTAGAAGCTTCACAAAGGAATAAGAAAACGAATTTCACTAGAAATTCCGTAAGAGCCTATAGATGAGTCATTACCTGATCATGAGGTAATAAAGGATTTTGAGTTAAAAATAATTGAGTATCCGTGATAATTCAAATTTCCACCCTCCTCCCGAGGAGTACATCTCTCGTGATGTACCCCTTCACACCAGATGATCCCTCAAATGATCAGCAGCGCATTCCCTAATAGTTCCAGCCTCCGCCCAATTTCTCAAACCATCGATGGCTTAATGACAACTAATGGGAAATTGAAGTTATCTTCCAATTTTTAACTTTGATTCGCCATGAGCGCTGGTCACTTCCACCATGACATTCCAATGTAGATCTTCATTAAATATTTACAAGGCATACCAAACTTCAAAGTTTGGTCAAATAAAAACAAGCATATGTTTCTTGGGTATATGCCTGTGAAAACCTGCTAATAAAGTTTTGAAAAGGATCTTCAAAGAGTCATCCCTGACAGGGATTATTCAGACATCCGAGGTCTTGCTTCATCCATGACACTATTGATTCTATCCATTCTCTTTTCACCGACAAGGAGTGCTTAAAACTACAAGCAAGCAAACAGTTTTTTAAAGTTTTCATCAATAAAGTTACTTGATGCCACATGAGGCATCCTTCAGAACGTATTTCTAACCTTTCCTCCTCAAGATTAATTTTATTGTCTATTTTCATTTTAATAATTGTGCAATTTCAATTTTACACTTGGTCTTCATATACATGTGTCACGGCGTTTTTGGCTAGATGTTTGTGATGTAGGGACAGATTTCCGGATTCTCGTGATGCTCTTTGTTTAAAGATCAAGCACACGCCCCCATATGGACCCAATGTTATTCCACCGTGTTGCATGTCGGATTTCCTCAAGAGCCAAAGAATGAGCAAGTGCTCATATATGCGTAATCTGCTGATATCTGCCAGGCCTAAGAAGGCCCTCTTCCAGACATTTCCACCATAGGCTAAGGTTCGGGTACAGAGAATGTAAAGGGCTACACACCCTGATCCGAGTGCATTACTATAAAGTGTTTTTTTTACTTGTTAATTATCTTTCTTCTTACCTTAGTGAGAGAATTAAATACTCGAAGTTTTTTCACGTAGAAGACATGCTCCAAAGTCGGAGTGTGTGCTGGCAAGCAGGTTTTGGCATTGAAAATCCAATGTCTAGTGTCGAATGTATAAGCTCATACTAGAACATATGGCTCTACATGGAAATTACTGCTATATCGATAGGTTTTTTTTTTAGTGAATTAATTAAATTCCTGTAAAATTGGAATTTATTAATTCGAAATAATAAGTGTAAAAATATGGCATCGATGTTCTTAGATGCCATAATACAAATGCTTTTGGTCCGTGGCATAGTGTAAACTCCATATTTCCCTTCCAGGCTAAAAAACCATTATTATCGCTAAAAAGCCAATTCTACTCGGAAACCTCGAAAAGGTGGGTAATTAATTGCTTCCTAAATTTGGGAAAACTTAAAACATTGATTTAAAAGGTTTTTGTTTACTCTTAATTGAATAAACATTAAATAAATTAAAATGAGGGGCACGCATCTCTCATGGCCCACACCCACCACCAAAAATTTCCCATCTCCTAAGTTAACTAACTCTCACCCCTCACGGAGCACTCCACTTTCACTCCTTACCACGCCTTCACTCCTTAATTAACGCCTTCCCTATACTCTCCTCACCAACCCCATTTCACTCCCCTAACTTACGTGAGCACTCCACTCACCTCACGCACTCTTCCCCCTGCACCGCATATCACTTTACCATATGTTACTTTAGCTCACTTCACTCATCCCACGTGGACTCCCCTACGCCACTCCCTCCCTTAGTTCCCGCCTCATCCCATCCCCATCGCTTAATTCTCACACTTAACTCACTGCCCTTTCACTCCCTAAATCTCTCACGCTCTTTCTTTTTACTCCACGCCTTCCTCACGTGTAAGCTTACATCGCCCCTTAACTCTCCCCTCTCCTTCATGCACACGCCTCCCCTTAATTCCCTCACACCTCCATTCACTCCCTAAATCGTTGCCTTTATTCCCCTCCTTAAGCCTCACGCCTCCCCTTCACCTAACTCTCCCCATTCCTATATTTAAGAGAGGCCTAATCTCCTGAAATTTTGTAGCTGGAGTTTTGGAGAGAGTTGATTTTGAGGTGAAAGCATATTGTGCCAGGTTTGTAAAATTTTCTCACAATTGAATAAAAGAAAGACTTTGGAGCTAAATTCTATGTATCTATCTGTGTGGATGCAAATTGATGTCAAATCTATATCTAAGGAGGGGTGATACTTGTCCAATATTTTGCTTTAAGTTTGTTATACTATTCTCTAAGGATGTGTTGGCTATCTTGTAGGATATGATTTATCTAGTTTGTTGTTATTCCTATTTGCTCATGGACATTTAGAGATTTTATGTGTATGTGTTTTTTGTTTAACTAACATACTCTTTAAGTTTCTTGTGTAAGTGACACCATTTACATTAACAAGTTTATGTGCAAGGATTTTAGGACTTATATACCATAGCTTGAAGCTGGAAGAAGCTTGCTTGCTCCCAACAACTTCAAGGACTTAAAGACTCAATTCCTCCTTAGTTCATCCTCGAAAGACTCCATTGCCCAAGCAATTTCCTCTCTTCCTTTCTCAAGAAATTAAAAAAACGCTTTGGTAACTGTGGTTTTAGTTTATTTCTTAAATACATTTCAGATTATAAATCATTCATAATCTAAGTAGTAAGTCAAAGATTAGATCTAGAAGTCATAGGTCAAATTACATATCTCAATCTAGATCTAGTTTCAAGAAAAAGTCAAAATTTTAGCATTTACTTCCAAAAATTAGCACAAAATTTCATTTAATGCTAAATAGCTCAAAGTTATATTTGGTAATCAAAGTACTGTGATTGCTTATAGCAACAATAAAAGACCCTAGGGAAACTAGTTTTTTAGCTTGAATTCCTTAGTTAAATTTCACAAAATTTGCTAAAAATAACTTAGAATTTTTTAAAGTTTTCACTCATAACCAAAGACACTTATAAAGTAAGCTTGGGCATCTTTATCCTTGTTTGCTTGCTGCTTTGTGCAGGCTGGTGAACAGATAGAAGGAAGCCCTGTCCGTTTCGGGCGGATTAGAAGCATTCGGGACTTCCTGGAGGCATCACTTCCATTTTACAAAACTTTAAACTTTGTAAGAGCTAGAGCCTCAATGAATGTCACAACTCATCCCACAAGCATTGTATAAAATCATAGAATAAAATAAGCGGGCTACAAGCTCCCGCTTTTCAAACCCCCGTGGGGAGTGGTGTTGTGGTGATTTTGTCATTTTATGCACAAGTTGTTAGCTTAGATAAATTTCTTTCGTTTCTGCAAGTAGAACAATAAATTGTTAGATTAGATTTCACTCGTGATTTCACTTGGCAAGTAACCGGCCCCTCGGCCACCTCGTAGCAAATTGGTCGCTGGTCGACATAGTAATCAAATTTCACATTTTATTTCTCGCATAAAATAAACCAAATTCCCTCAGCTCTCAGCTTTGTTCCTGACCTTCAATCAGGAGCTCGTCTCGATCGACCGGAGTAAGTTCATACATACTGAAATGGGTTGGTTGATAGATTTAATTAGGAAACCCCCGAAGTTGTTAATTTGATAAAAGGGAAAACGCCTAGAGTGACTCGAAGTATGCCCCTCTAGACCTGACTTCCCACCCGCTTTGGACATCCAACACTTTAAGGGGCTTTAATGGGTGAGACCATTTGGGTTTCTTTGTGAAGGTTCTCCGCAAGTTTCCAAGCAGAAAATTAACCTCCAAGGAGGCCCAAACCATTTCACCAATTGAACTTTAATTTACCCCACTAAACACGCTAACTACATTGCCCACCCACTCTCTTTAAGGCAATGTTCTCAATCATTTACAAGCAACAGCCACGTGTCACATTTTCATAATTTGTCATATTTGATTAAATGCAACTTGCACCGACAACTGTTTCTAGTATCCTCTTGATGCAAGTAAATTTGATTATATATATCGTGGTGAATAAATGTTCATGCTTATTTTCGGTTTAATGGTTAAATGGGTCGATAAAGCAATAACTCCTAGATTTCATTTTCTTTGTACTTAGCTTAAAAAAAGCCTAAGTATTCTTGTTAGGGACTACCCCCTGGCTTCGCTAGGAGTTGGCCTTAGACTGAGGAGTTTGAGGGATTAGGTGACACATCTATCCCTCACTTGCCCTCAAGACACACCGAAAGGGATTGAAGATTTCTTCCATCGCCTCCAAAGGTAAAAGCAGTATAAGGCGGCAATAGGTCCCATTCAAAAATTCAAATGTAATTTTAACAGCTTTTAAGATTTCAAGATTGGCAAGATCGCAATGTTTCCAAAGGGATTCTATCATGTATGAGGGTATGGAACTGACATTTAATCAAGAGAACCAAGCCCTTTATGTACCTCGATGTTGGTGGCATTGATTGTTGAACTCTTTTGTCATGACCCCAGTAAAAATGTACCCTTCACTCAAGTATAAACTCTTCTATTGATCTCCTCTCTTTGTCGTCGTGTCAGGTGACTTAGTAGTGTATGTGCACACCAACCTCCGTCTTATATACAGGCAGAGAGAAGAGTGGTTGAAGGGAAAGACAAAGATGTGGGTTTTGTTTTCTGATGATATGGGTTTGAACAACAGTGTTGAGTTGGCATTATCCAACTTGGATCTTAATGAACTAGTGCTAGAGCCGATCACTTTTAATGATGGTGATCCTCTTGAGGGGTCATCCTCCAGAGTCCACATCAACAAATGCACGAATTGCATTGGATATAGGGGAGGAGGAGAGAGCAGTGGTAGTGATGCCAATCTTGATGATTATGACATGGAGGACTATTGACAGTCATGACTCGTAAGCTATGAGATTCTTCCATCTACGGTTCTAGTATCTACCCTATGGCTATTTTATATTTGTCATTGGCATTCCCACCTATAGTATCAATGACTCTAACTTAATATGTTATTTGATGTTGTAGAGGCCATTTAGAGCCTCCTTGATTATGTACTTATGTTTTGATCTCTAGATATGTATTGCACTTGGTGTTGTTTTGATATATTCATGAGCATACTTTAGATATGTTGTCTCTAATGCTTTGGAAACATGATTTAAAATCTTAAAAATATATATTTTTCGTTAAAATTTAAATATTTTATGTATTTTTTAAAAACCGGTTTGACCGATTCAGGTTGGACCCTCGACCGGTTCCGATTTTTAAAACTATGGAAATAGGTGGTCAACACACCCAAAATTTTAAATTTCAAAGTCTACATGTATTTTGATCCAGAGCTTTCACAATAATATGGGTAAAAGTACATAAACCTATATTCTCTTAAGGAAGAAATTGTCATCTAAGAAAACAAAATTTTAATATCTTTAATGTAAGCCTTAGCATTTCACATTACATACTATATTAATCATCAAATAAAAAGAACTCATTTCTTCTTCATAGTCCACACATTTTATTTGTGATGTAAGGTATAGTTACGAATAGAGTCTAATTTTTAGTCTGAATGATTGCTATTCAGACGAATGGTGCTATTAAGAGGGATGCAGCAACTTCATCTTAAATATTCAAAAAGGAAAAGAGGAGTAAAACATCGACAAACAGTAATATATTTGAGAGCGTATCATTGATACCATGATAGGGAAAAATAATATAATGACATCAAATATGATGTACAAGTGAGACTAAAAGCAAGAACCAAAGTTCCTTGGATTGCTTCAAGCTCCTCTATTTACACTGGTTCATGGCACTAGTCGGCAAGGCTGAAGTAAAAGGTTAGATGTATCAAAAGAATTTTCCACAAACATTTAGTATCTGAAAGCTCAGACTAGAGTGAACTCATATTCAGTTTAACATGCACTTATGCTATTTCCACTTCCCCAAAGATTCTTCCATCTAGGGTTTGTAAGGGCTATGAACACATGAGTAATATACAGAATCTCCTATTAAACAGTATGATAAAAAGGATTCAGAAAGCAAGTCAGGTTAAATTCTTCATGTTTAGCATTCTACAATTACCTTTTCCTTGACATCCTGCCTCCATTCCCTCAGTATCTCATATGAAGATGGCAAATTAGAATCTGGTAAATAGTGCAAACCGTCATTTATTATATCAGCAATCAGAGGGTTCAGAGCATCCTTTTCCATGCCATCGTTTTGATTTTGCTCAGCCCCATCAATACAAGTTCCATTCTGACTGTCATTGGTTGTCTTCCCATCTTCACCTGTTAGTGAGATATTGCTTGAATGAGACTCTAATTCTTTATCAACTTCTATTGTACCCAGGGTGCTGATACAATTTCTAGAGTCTGGTGGTATATCCAGGCCACTTGAAGGATGCAAGGATGTTATCAGGTTCCTTAAGATGGGGCTTGTCCAATTGTCATCTGCAATTAAACTGTTCATCTCGTGCAATAGCTCTTGCCAACTATCTTTGCTGATTCGATTCTCATTTTTCCTGAATAACTGCATCCACTCATTTGGAGTTATATTCAATGATCCTTGGGCCATATTATGTATGTACGTGATGACTTTGGCATACTCTCCTGCCTGTAAACTTTGGCATATTTTTTCTTTGTAAAGTGAAATATATGGAATTTCACCCATCTCCAAACTCTGGTCAAAAGCATGGTCCAACAAATGCCACTGAACGCACACATAAAAAATACTTGTAAGAAAGTAATGCAAATACTTTACAATCAGAAAAAAAAATGAAAAAACGAATTCCAAAATACAGCTAAGATTCCTTACAAAGTTGCAAGTGTTCCGAAGATTCTGTGATAACATATTAAGGATTTGTAACACTATAAAAGCTTAACGATAATTGAAAGATTATTCTCAACCCTGGAGGTTATGAAGAATCTGCATGGATCATTCTTTAATCTGATCCATTATGTTCTTCCCTCTAAAGCCCATCTAATTACAGTTTTATAGACGTCAAGTCTGCAGAAGTGACTATTATAGACATCAAGCCTGCTGCGGTGACAATATAAATGTAATTAGCATGAGCTTAGGCAAGTGGAATCTCAGAAGCTACGTGCAATAAAAATTGTTCTAAAAGTAAGACATCAATCAGTTCATCAATACTTTATCAATTGCCCATGAGTGCAGACATAACTTTCCTGTTTTACCATATGAGAAGTATGCGCCAGAAAAAGTAGGTACCTGAATGATAAAATGGGCACCAGCTAAGGACCATATAGGCTGGCACTATATCACTACTGTGCATGTAGTTTACAGCAAATTCTCTTTACCTATGAGCTGGCTTTGGTGCTAAGTTAAGACCACCTAAGGATGTTTTTGTGATGTCAACTGAAGGGCAGGAAGATTTGGAAATCCAATCAGAAAAATGAATATATGAGTATCAATCAGGAAATAGACTAACAATTAAATTTAATTACTAATGTGGGGAACATGGCAACCCCTGTTGGATACAAATGCTTTAACAAGCAAGCAAGCTTAGTCCCACAGCAGGTAGAACTACAAGATAACGAGGGGCAGGCATGGGAAAATCCTTTAGGACTCCCTGCTTGGTAAGAATTAGGAAATCTGGACTCCTTGGAAAACATCAAAAGGGTGATGGAGATGAAAACCCTACCAAAATAATGTAGATCACAAGGAACAACCACTGGTAAATATGTAATGGCAGCAAACAGCCCATAGTGCTGACATAATTTGCTACAGTGCATAATCTGCTTTGTTTAGGGTACACTTCAAAACATATTTTGTCTTTCTCTTAAACTTCATATTATGTTCTCTAATTCTTATTTATTCCAAAGAGAAAACGATAAATGGATTTTAGAAATTTATTCAAGGATGGTTATGTTCAGATAATTTGAATGCATGTTTTGTAAGAGTACTTCCAAGTTCCACGTTCAACAGAAACACAAGTGGAGAGAATAATATGTTTATATTAATACTGCAGCATAAGTACATCACAGGGGTAGCCATAGCCAGGCTGCCAGGTGAGCAGAAACATACATACCACTCTTTGAACTATACCATGTCTTGGATACATCATTTATAACAAAAAAAACTGTTACAGTTGTTTAACCACCGAACCCTCGCATTAACATTTATTGTTATGTGTTGGCCATGACATACACTAATTCTAACATTAATAATCTTATATTTATTGAAGTGTTCATATTATTCTAATGTCATAATGGAATGACTTTTCCCAATCAACTAAAATGGTGGCGGACAAAGATACATTAAGCTAATGCATAACCACAGAGATACTCCAGTCTTCTAAAGGATTTTTTCTTGAGCTGCAAGGCTAAGCTCTTACAAGGTCTGCTTCCCATTACCCTCTCAAGGGTAATGAACTTTGGATACCCTCACAACAGTGTCATGTAGCTGCTTGCATGAGATATCATGCAACTCTTCGTCATATCCAGACAAAGTCCTTCCTTACTCCATTGAGATATGATTCTGCTAGCTCAACCATGATTTAACTCAGTTTAGATCAGATGCTCTGATATCAGATACACTTTGATGGTCCAATTTACTTCAAAGACATTCCATGTGTAACACTTACCTAGACGTGAGGATGTAACCTCCTGGCATGTCGTGAAGTTGTGATTACCTATAGATTGTTGATTAGAATTTAGTATTTCATAACACACATAATTTTATTACTTGCGTCGTAGTACCTTGGGCAACAAGTTTTCTATTAGAAGTGTGTCTTTTCCTAGGATAACTCGTACTACTAGGTGTTTAGACTAGATAGAGCCATACATATCCTAACCATGCTAATCACTTTCCATCTCCCTTGTATCATTCGTTTCCATTCATGTAAAAAATAATTGCATCCCATCATGTATGACTTCTCAAAGGTCAAAAGGAAAGGTCAAAGTTAAAATCCTGAATCAAATAAAGCCACAAAAGGCTAACAGGTGAAGAGCAAAAAGTAAAAAACCCAAGAAAAATAAAACTTGAGCAATGCCCCTAGTCCATGGTTGTCTAAAGAAAATCTAAAGAATGGGGACTTGTTCAATAAAGTGAACATCTAAAGAAAAAGGCTAAAGAGGTAGTAGAAAAAAACAGGCTGAGAAAGGTAACTCAATGAAAAACTCCCTCTAGAAGGCTATTATAAAAAACACCTAGCTAAAATAAAGTTAGAAGCATAAAAAGTTAAAAAATGCGGCGTATGCATGTTTAAGACTTTGAGGGTCATCACATGGATCATTCCCCTTCCCTTTCATCACCAATTACATTAATTGTCTATCTTTCACCTAAAAACTTAGGAAATGTGTTTTTTCTTAGGATTTGATTCATGTATAATGGTTAATAATGTTCCCCTAGGTAAGACTTATGCAAGATTAATTAAATTTGTTATGTTTTACTAAGAAATGGTCACCAGGGGTTGCAAATTAATGATCTACTAGGAGGCTAAACCCATCATTATAGGTGGATATTACACATAGGAACATTATTAGACATATGGAGTGCTCCTCTCTTTGAGCATACACATATCATTACCATTTCTAGAAGGGACAGCTCATATTTCACTTATACGTTGGCTTACTTACTTGATAAAAGCTAGACGTTGGGAATTTTGACTATTTTGATCCCCTTCTATGAGAGGCGCTCCCCCTTGAACATTATTTTATTCTACATTTGACCCTTTTTAAAGGGGAATCATTATTTTATTGTATGAACACATTTGATATATTATTTTATTATTTGCCTTGCTCATGGTTTGTTAGAAAAAGTGGTTTTTAGATTATATATTATTTTTAGAAAATGGTATTGAGCTGACCCGTGGTTTTGTAAAACTATTTTGAGGTTCCTCTTCACCTATAAAAGAAGATGCACTCTTCATTTGTAAAAAATCATTGGAGAATACGGAAAGCATATTTTGCTGCAAGCTATTGTCTAACATTTTCTTGGGTAAATTCATTGTTTCATTGGAGGGTACCTTAGATATCTAATGTTGAAGTGGAGAATACTGCATGTTAGAGAAACAAACTAAGGAGTTAGGAGGCAACTCTAGCCCATTACTTTTCTGTTTTTGTCTTAGATATATTTAGAAAAGAAGATCTATTGTTTTCTTTCTATTATGTCCAAATTTAATTGTTGAATGCTAGCATGTTGTAGGTTGTTTGCAGTTATTGATTCAACCCCCTTTAGGTTAGACCCTAGCTGCCTTAAGTCTGGTGATTTTCCCCCAGCCCTTGGTGAGGGAAGACACCAGCAAAGTTTGTAATCAATTACCTTGGATCTGAATGACCCCATAGCCCAATAGCAAGCCCTTTCTTCCCTTAATTTTTCGATCAAACCCCCATAAAAGTTTCCACAAATTTTCACCTTTTTGAGCTTAACTGAATTTTTTCCATGATTTTAATTTTTCTTGTTGGCTGAATTTCATCAGTAACCCTAAGCCAGAAACTACACTAGGGTTTAAGAGCCATTAATTGTGTTTCATCTTTTTATCAAACCCTAGCTCTATTCAAATGATTAGCAGGTCCATATTTACCAACACTGCACTTTCTTGAGGACGATCTGCTGTTTGCACAAGGGATTTTTCAAATCTGAGACTTGGGTTATTTTTCCATCATACCGATCTTAAAACTTCCCAGAGTTCCACTTCTACCCAAGGATGTTGTCATAATCTGTTCATATTCCTTGCCGCCACAAACTCTGAGTCAGTTTAGCAGGTTTTGCAGAGGTCAATTGATTTCAGGGGCCATCTCGGTGCAGTGATCTTCTTTCTATCATTTGGGTTATTTAGTTTTATCCTCCATCTACTCAAAACCCCTAAAACGATTAGCATAACTTTCAGGGCGTTACCTCTGAAGCCATAATTTTGTCTCAGTCAAAATCTGTTGCATATCGACTCATTGTTTGCTGTTCCAATTAAAACCCTATACGGCCGTGGATTTACTACTCCCAAATAACAGGTTTACACAGGGTTTATCTCCTTCTTTGAGGTGTTGTTTCACAGAATATTACACTCCAACCAAGTTTGGGCAACTAGATCAGTTATTGACATCTTTAAGCATCGCCTTGATTTTACTGGATGTATCCATATTCTTCTTTCTCTCAACTGTTGAACCAGTAAGGTTTTCAGAGGTTAGCATCTGAGATTGCATATCTAAACTTCAAGGTTTGTCCTTCTAGATTATCTTGGATGCAAAACTAATTCCAAAAATACTCAAACGACATGTTATTTCCCTTGAGACACTTCTGAACAGTTCCTGATCATTGTCTGCATTTCAAAGTTCAAACAGCAAGTAATTTACTAATTAGTCCTCATTAAGTCGTCTTTCAAGGGACGTTTCCAAGTTTCTTTGCTGGGTTTTCAGGTCACTTGGATACCCATTTCTAATTACCAAAGCGTTCCACTATCTCTCTCAGGCGTTACCTTATTTGCTGCAAGTTTTTCTCTGTTATCTATGTCAAATTTTCTGAATATCACACCAGAGAGAACATAGCAGCACTTGTTGGTATCATTACATGATAATTTTTCTCACTTGCTGATCATAGGGGGGGGTTGATTTTGAGCCATTAAATTCATCTCTGAGGAAAATTTGTTTAAACATGAGGGTTCGACCCGTAAATCTGGTGCTTCAGTAACAAGTAACAGGGTTTAGCTGTGCATCCATTGTTGCTGGTTTAAGTTACAATCTAACCCAGTTTACCGCCAAAGTTCTTCCAAGCGATTTTGCCAAACTATATGGTTTTCCGTCCCTCTTGGTTGGGTACATTTCAGGCTTGATCTAATCATTTATTTTCAGTAAATAGGGTGCACACCAGTCCATAATGGTCGTTTTTTTTAACACTGTTTCATTCCTTCAGGCACCTCTTTATTATCACTGTCAAAATCTTGAGAAGCATTGCATAAAACGAATTTACTCTAGTTCACTGTTGTGTGGGTTTCATTCTCTGTTTCTTGGCAGTTTCAATAGTGTTCAACTGTGCGAATTTCATTGCCTTTTCAGCACTCTGTTAGAACATCATTTCAAACCATTTGTTTGCTGAGTATAAAACTGTAAAATTCCAGTCTAGAATTGTTTTGGAAATTTTTTCTTGTTTACCAAAGTAGGTGTTTCGTCAAGCAGGTTGTTGTGTAATGGGTATGAGTTTTTTTCTGATATAGTGACATCCCATAAATAATTTGCTGCCTTTGGAAGGTATTAAATCTCATAAAAGATGCCAGCAAAATTACGGAAATACACAAGGTGCATGCCAGTAAATAACTCTCTAGAATATGAGCAGCAATGACACTTTTATCACTCACATAAATGGTAACAACAGATATATAGAAGCAAATCTGACCTGAGCATTAAGTGGACGGGTTACTTCTGTGGTAAATACAGTATATATCAGTCCCAAAAACAGAGACAAATCTGTAAGAAACAATTACGTGCAGCAGCTGATAAGTTAATAGACAGCAACCCTCATAGCCAGCTCGATCTCAGGAAGGAAATACCCAGCCACTCCCACAGAGAATTCGCCCACAATGAGGAATATCGATCCACCAGCAAAGAAATAGTCTCCTTGCAGCAACAGCTCAGTGCAAGTGAGATAGCGCTGTCTCCCACAAAGATATATGCCCAGACTGTAAAGGAATGCGCCCAGACTGTAGAGAATAGTGTCCCCCACACAGAGATGTGCGCCCAGACTGTAGAGAATAGTGTCCCCCACACAGAGATGTGCGCCCAGCCTGTAATGAATGATGTCCTGCCCCTTAAATCTCGACCCCAGCAAGGCACTCAACCTCTCCCATACAACAACTCGTCCCAGGAATGACAGTGCGGCCTCAGTTCAGTCCAAAATCAGTCAAGAAGCAAGGAAAAACCGCCCTCCAAGGAGCAGCTCGACCCCACAAGCTAACTCGCCCCACTATTCAATAACTCGGCCACCAAGAGAGGGAATGACATGACTCCCTCTGTATAAACTCGCTCAGCAGTCATTAAAGTTCGCCCTCTTTCAACAAGTTGACCTCTGAAATGAGAAACTCATCCCGATAAGAATATTCTCGCTGCAAGCAAAAGCATTCAGCCACATGAAGCACAGTGAAGAAATCTGAGGTGATCTCTTCCCCAAGTCTAGCTAGGGTGTATCGTTGCAACACCGAAACCAGAGATAGCTGCAAAGGGTTTCCAAAAACCCTAGAAAACTCTCCAAGAGCTCTCCAAATCTATTTTCTCAATGAGCAAATGCAAGAATGAGAGGCACCTCCTCATTTCCCCTCTTTTATTTCTCCATTGAGTTATTTCCCGCTCACTTTACTTTTAATTTTCTTTTTAAAGTCACTTTATGCTTGCACACTTTATAATTTTTAAGTGACTTTATTTGCCTAAGACCCATGTCCCCCTTTTTTCCTTTTTCACTTTATAAAGTTACTTCCTAGGCAAAAGTTGAGTTCCCTAGGTAACTTTTCCGACTTAGCCTACGGGAACCAATTTAGGCTAGCGGAACCACTCCTTATGCCTCCTAGGCCAACGGGGACATTACAGTCCTCCCCGCCTTAAATTGCTTGTCCTCAAGCAATTGTAATCTAGGATGTTGCAATATCTGCTCTCCTTCCCAAGTAGCGTCCTCGATAGGTAGATTTTTCCATTTGATCAGGTACTCTTTGATGCTCTTGTTCCTTAATTTCCGCTCTCTGGTCTCCAACACCTCCTTCAGAATTATCAACTGCCCCTCCTCATCCAATGGTGGTAGCTCTGTAGAGGTGACAACATGTTGTCCCATTGCCTTCTTGAGGCATGAAACATGAAAGACATTGTGTATCTTACACCCCTCTGGAAGCTCTAACTCATAAGCTACCTCCCCGACTCGCCTTAAAATCCTGTAGGGAACATAGAATCGTGGCTTTCAATTTCTCTGCCCCTTTCATTTTCAAGGATGACTGCCTGTATGGCTGCAAGCAGAGGTATACCAAGTCTCCCACCTCGAAACTGTGCTCCACTCTATGCTTGTCGACATACATCTTCTGTTGATTCTCTGTCGTTTGCAGGTTATCTTTGAGTTCGCAAGATGTCCTGACTCTCCTGAATCCAATCTTTGGCTTTGGGTGCCCGATTGTCCCCAAATGCTCGGTCCACAAAGGTGGTGGGGTCATAACCATACAAAGCTTTGAAAGGTGTCATCTTGATCGACATGTGATAAGTGATGTTATAGCAATGCTCACCCAAGTGCAGCCATTTGATCCACGTCTTTTGTTGCCCCGATACATAATTTCTCAAATACCCCTCGAGCCATTTGTTCACAATTTCAGTTTGCCCATCAGTCTGAGGGTGATAACTGGTACTAGGTGTTAATTTTGTTCCTACGAGTCTGAACAACTCCTGCCAGAAACCCCTCATGAATCTACTATCTCGATCACTCACAATTGTCTTGGGCAGTCCATGCAGCCGAAATACCTCTCTGAAGAACAATTCCGCTACCTGCACTGCAGAGTATTTGGACGATATGGAAAAGAAATGGGCGAATTTAGTAAGCCTTTCAACCACCACGTAGATACAATCCTTCCCCTAAACCAAAGGCAACCCTGTAATAAAATCCATCGAAATGCTTTCCCATTTTTGTTCAGGAATGGGAAGCAATTGGAGCAATCCTACTGGATGGGTATGTTCTTCTTGATGATTACAGTTGCCTGAGACATCTTCCAGGACACAAACTGAGTGAGTCGGCCTGTGAGAGAGCCCATGCGTTGGGTGTGCCCATGAGATGGTTGTGTCGTTCCTCTCTGAGACAGAGATGGAACGCTGTGTGCCCCTGTGTAGGGAAGATGCCCATGAGATGGGTGTGTCGTTTCTCTCTGAGACAGAGATGGAACGTTGTGTTCACTTGTGTAGGGAAGATGCCCATGAGATTGGTGTGTCGTTTGCGATGAAATGATGTGTACCCCTGTGAGGGGTGAAGGAGCCCATGTGATGGGTTTACTATTCTCCTCTGTTTAGAGAGTTGAGACAATGTCGTACTCCAAATGATTCTCCTGTGAGAGTCAGTGAGATAGAGATCTGTTGAGTAGGACGTCCCCGTGGCTGAGCATAGGTGGACGTGATCCTAGTGGTTGAGCACTAGTGAGTGTGTGTCCAGATGATTCTCCTGTGAGACTCAGTGAGATAGAGATCTGTTGAGTTGGACGTCCCTGTGGCTGAGCACAGGTGGACATGCCCCTAGTGGCTGAGCACTAGTGGGTGTGTGAGATCCCTTGCTATATTGTCTAAGAGTTAGATTTACCTGTAACCCTAATTGTGATGTAAAGGGTACAAGTCGGCCCCACCATAAAGTGAAAGATAATTAATGTAAAAGATAATTAATATTGTAATTATTAATTATATTCTGGGTTATTGAGGTCGGCTCTGTTGTGCCAATAGACACCACTTTTGATGTGTCCAGTTCAGTATAAATAAAGGTGATTTCCCCATTGAGGAAACACAACACACATGTGATTTTGGAAATTTCAGCAAGTA
>SNQJ01S0039548.1:39305-49340 GCA_010110895.2 Picea sitchensis | reverse complement strand
TACAATTGTCTGTTGACCAATCTGCAAAAGGGGATTTGGTCCTAATACAATTACCGACATGATTAATCCACAATGGGGATTAATCCTATGAATAAAATAACAATAATAATAAGAATACTCTTTGCAGTTACATTATTTTAACATTCCCCCTTAACAAGAAGGGTATTCTTCAACAACATCAGGCGAGAGAGGTCTGCATCATCAGTGGCATCAAGAGGACAGTATCATCAATATCATCTTGGAACATTGGTTGGCATATTTACAAGTCATCGAAAGTTTTCTTCATCGACATCATCGTCATTCTCGAAATAATGCCATCATCATATGCATCAATATGTATCAGTAAAAAAATGATACCTCATCACAACACTAGGCTAGAACATCAAAGTACTACACTGGCTCAATGTCATAGCTGATAAGTTGGTAGCTCAGTGTCAGTCACATCTTGCTTTACATCTAACAACTAGGTTAGAAGCAAGGTATACATCATCATCTTTCTTTATGCCTAACAACAAGGTCAGAAGCAAGGAATCATCTTGCTTTACGTCTAACAACTAGGTCAAAAGAAAGGAACGCGTCATCATCTTGCTTTACGTCTAACAATGAGGTCAGAAGCAAGGAATCATCTTGCTTTACGTCTAACAACTAGGTCAGAAGCAAGGAACACATCATCATCTTGCTTTACGTCTAACAACGAGGTCAGAAGCAAGGAATCATCTTTCTTTACTTCTAACAACTAGGTTAGAAGCAAGGAATACACACAACGTCTTGCTTTACATCTAACAGTGAGGTCAGAAGTAAGGAACACACAACGTCTTTCTTTACATCTAATAGCGAGGTCAAAAGCAATGAATCATCTTGCTTTACATCTAACAGTGAGGTCAGAAGCAAGGAATATATATATACTCCCCCTTTTAGGGAGGGTCCTTTCAGACTATACCAAGCTTATCTCGAAAGTGTTCAAACTTTACATGAGATAGAGGTTTGGTCAACACATGAGCAACCTATTCATCCATGCTAATGTACTGGAGCTTCAAGGCTCCTCTCTGTACCATGTCACGGATGAAATGATAGTGGATTTCTATGTGCTTCGGCCTGTCATGGAATACATGATTCTCTATCATCTTTATGCAGCTCTGGTTGTCACATAGAATCACGGTTGCTCTCATCTCCAAGTCAAATAGGCCAATCAGCAACTTTCGAAGCCATATAGCTTCCCAGCTAGCAGAACATGCGGCAATGTACTCTTCTCCTGCTGTGCTGAGAGCAATACTGGATTGCTTCCTACTCTGCCACGATATCATGGCTGATCCCAAACTGAAACAACATCTAGAAGTGATTTTTCTGTCAGCAACGCTTCCTTCCCAATCTGAATCAGTGTATCCACTCAATGTGAAGTCATGATATCCATCATAGCTAAGACCATAATCCATTGTACCTTTAAGGTACCTCATCACATGTTTTGCAGCCACTAGGTGAACACGTCTGGGCTCTACCAGAAACTGACTCAAGGTGTTCAATGAAAAACAAATGTCTAGTCTGGTGTTTTTCAGGTACATTAGTGATCCAATAATCTGTCTGTACAGTGTGGCATCTATCAAGTCTGACAAAGTATCGACCAACAACTTCAGCTTCACTTCCATGGGTGTATTCATGGGCTTACATTCTAGCATGTCGAATCTCTTTAAGATTTCGACTGTGTACTTCCCTTGGTTAAGGAAGATCCTTTCTAGACTCTGCCATACCTCAAGACCTAAGAAGTAATGCATTAGGACAAGGTCTTTCATTTCAAATTCTGTGGCAAGTCTCTTTTTACATTCAACGATGATTTTTTCTTCTCCAGTTAAGAATAATTCATTCACATATATTAGTAATATTACTGGTTCATTATCCATAATTTTGAAGTAGAGATTTGAGTCTTCTTTACTCTTGGTAAAGCCTAAGCTCATCAAGAAACTGTCTATACGGCCATACCAAGATCTAGGGGCTTGCTTCAATCCGTATAAGGATTTTTTCAATCTGCAGACATGAGACTTCCTGTCTTCAACCTCAAATCCTTGGGGTTGCTCTATATACACTTCCTCTTCGATAACACCATTCAGGAAAGCTGTCTTCACGTCCATCTGGTGCAGCTTCCATTTTATCTTAGCTGCAAGGGCTATGATGGTTCTAATTGAAGTGTATCTAGACACAGGAGCGAATGTCTCTTCATAGTCAATGCCTTCCTTTTGGGAAAATCCATGAGCAACAAATATTGCTTTATATTTCTGAACACTTCCATCAACAACACGTTTTATTTTGAAATCCATTTTGATGATACCACATCCTTAATTTTTGGTCTGGGAACTATTTCCCATACATCATTCTTTATTATGGATTGGTATTCCTCTGTCATGGCATCTGCCCATTTCTTCTTTTGAATGGCTTCTTCAAAGCATGTAGGCTCCTCATCTAGGAGGTCACACATCAAAGTCGTGTAACTGGAGAATGGCTTTGGCCTTTTCACCTGTCTCGAGGTTCCTTCTGGAACACCATACTTCTCTCCATCTTGAATAAGCTCTCTTTCCCAAGCAGGATTTATTTTATGGGAGAAGGTCATTTGAGGAGCTTCTTGAAATTCTATTATGTCATGGTCTTCAGAAGTCTCCTCATCAGGGGAAGTTATGACTTCCCTTATAGGTTCTGCATCTCTGGGAACTTCCCTCGCGGATTCTGTAATCCTTGGATTTATAGGTTCCTCTTCATATACTTCTTCAAGCTGGCATCTTCTTGATTTATTAAGTGTTTCTTATTCATCAAAGGTCATGTCCCTTCTGATCTCAATGTGGCAGTGACCAGGTATGTAGATTCTGAAGGCCTTGGAGACCTCACAGTATCCCACAAATATTCTCTTCTTTCCGGAGGGTTCCAACTTGTTTCATTTCTCTTTCGGTATATGAATAAACACTGGACAACCAAATATTTTGAGATGGATTACCTCTGGCTTCTTTCCAGTGAACATCTCTTCCAGGGTCTTGAACCCAAGTGCGCTATGGGATAATCGGTTCTGCACATAAACAACTGCCATTGCTGCTTCTGCCCATAAGCACATAGGAATATCTTGATCGTGAATCATGGTCTTTATAGCTTCCATAATTATTCTGTTCTTCCTTTCAACTACACCATTTTGTTGGGGATTATAGGGAGTAGTGAGTTCTCTCTTGATCCCAACATCTCTGCAGAATTTCACGAACTCTTTTGAGGTATATTCCCCTCCATTATCTGACCTGAGTATCTTAATCTTTATTTTAGAAAGATTCTCTATCAAGGCTTTGAATTCCTTGAATTTACTAAATACTTCATCTTTAGATTTCAAGAAATATATCCAGGTCTTATGAGAATAGTCATCAATGAATGATACATAGTATACATACCCGCTAATGGATGATGATGGCATTGGGCCACACATGTCTGAATGAATGAGTTCCAATACTCCTTCTGCTTTTCTATCCCTCTTTGGAAAAGGGTTCTTGATATTCTTCCCTTGCGCACATCCTTTGCATATGCCTTCTTGATCGACCTTGAGTTCTGGTAAACCTGTGACAACTTTGCATATGTATGGTAGCGCCTTGTAGTTGATGTGGGCTAATATTCTATGCCAAAGTTCACATGAGTTTTCGATGGCATGGGTCATGGTAGTTTTTGGGTGACCCTTCAGCTTATATAAGCCATTTTCTTCATTTTCGATGACGGTTGCTTCATTTAAGGTTTCTCCCTTAGCCCACATAAGCACTTCTCCATCTATGAAGGCAACTCTATAGCCTTTCTTGTCTAAAGTTGATATGGAAAGTAAGTTCTTCTTTAAGCCCGGTACATAGAGTACATCCTTCATTGTTATTGAGTTTTCTGAATCTAGCTTGTAGTTTGATTCTCCCACTCCCTTGATGGGATATTGGTAAGCATCTCCAAGAGTCACTTTCTGAGAAAACTTCTTTTCTGAAATACAAGAGAGAGTATTTTTCTTACCCGTCATGTGTTTTGATGCATCGCTATCAATGAGCCATGTGTCCTCTCCAGGTGATACAGATCCTGAGAGAGCTGAGATCAAGACATGGTCCTTAATCATCTTCATAGGTGGTTCTTCATCTTCGACTATGTGGGCATGTTTCCTTTTGTGCTTCCTCTTGTATTCTTCTCTTCTGACTGGACAAGAATTCACCTTGTATCCCATCTTATCACAATGATAGCATTGTATAGATGAAAGATCTTGTCCCTTGCGTTTTCCTTTCTTCTGGAAATTTCTTGGATGAGATTCTTGGTTGTTGAATTTGTTTGATGGTTGAGGTTCTCTATGAGATTCCCTTTTGAAGTAGGGTTTCTTCCTTCCTTCTTTTGTATGAGTAGCTAGGGATTGATCATCATCCCTTGCTAGTAGTGCTTCACGGTTAGCTACCCTTGTCTCTTCTTGGATGCATTCTTCCCATAGGCTCTCAAACTGTAGTTTCTCCTTTCTGGCACATACTGACTGGATGAAAGCATCCTAAGGTCTTGTGAGACCATTTAGGTCCGTTATTATGAATTCGTCTTCATCTATGGTGTCTACAATCACTTTTAATTGTTCTTTTATTTCTGAGATTCGGGAGAAATATTCTTGAATGATTTCTCCTTTCTGCATCTTGGTATTCTTCAATTGAGATCTTAGGTTCATCTTTCGGTTGATGTTCTTTCCTTCGTATAGTTTGCTTAGAGAGTCAAACATCTCCTTCGAAGTTTTCTTGGACGATACATATGAGATCAGGTGGTCTTTGATTGAATCTGCAATGATTCTTTGAGCCCTGATTTAGTCCTTTTGATGCTTCGCTTTCTACGACATCTTCAGGTTCCTCCACTTCTTCTTTGATGAATTTTTCTAAATCATTCTCTACAAGGATCAGACCGATCCTATACTTCCAGGAACAGAATTTGTCTATGCCTTCTAGTTTCTCAACAAGCTTTGTGCTTGCAGACATCTTGTACTTGAGGCTATGAAAAATGACCAAAAATGAAAATGCTTAAAATCAATTTTTGACCTTACCAGGAGGTGCGCTTGGTTGAGGCGAGTAGCCTGGTGTACTTGGATCTGAGAAAATACAACTTTTGCCCCTTCAAATCTGATCTGCAAATTTATGGACTGGTGCTTCTGGTACTTCTGGTACTAGTTTTTTGGTACTTCTGGTACTTTTGTGAAACTAGGGTTTCACTTTCCGGGAGATCTAGCCACTGAAAAGGTGCTCTCTAAGTGCCAAAATGATCCTTGGGGGAGGGCTCAACTTTCAAGGTAGTTTTGGAGCTGAAAATCTTCACTTTTGAAAAACCCTAATTTGTAGGTACTGCAACAGTGACGTTTTTCTCTTGCGAAATATGTTTCCTTCAGGTTGGCTCTGATACCATGTTAATGTTTATGCCATTATTATAGTTCTTTTCATTTCAATAGATAAGAGCAACATAAGAACAAGATCATTGAGAAATACACATTCACAAGAGACACAACATTTATCCTGGGAAACCCTCTAGGGGAAGAAAANTACAATTGTCCGTTGACCAATCCGCAAAAGGGGATTTGGTCCTAATACAATTACCGACATGATTAATCCACAATGGGGATTAATCTTATGAATAAAATAACAATAATAATAAGAATACTCTTTGCAGTTACATTATTTCAACAAGATTGTCTGGCTAGGTTTACTTGCTTATTGTTTCAAGTTAAGTTCTTTTATTTCCATACCCACTTTGGCACAAAATCGGTAGGCTAGTCTTCCTCCATGTGCCTTAGTTGAGGTTGCTCATTTTTATTTCAAGTATTGTTTGCCCCACTTGTCCTTAAGACAAGTTTGAGTGGCTAGGATTGTCATTTACTTTCCAAGTTATTTTATTGAATTCTTTAATTCTTTTGCCTACACCTAGCAAAGAGGCTTGGCTTTGCCACCCATGCTATATAAGGCTTGTCTATAGTTTAGTTTGCTTTCCTTTCATACTGTCTATAATTGCTTAATCTCTAGTTTCTCATTCTTTAAGTGGTTTATTTTGCAAAGTCATTTAATTTTGCTACCTTTTGCTTAAGTTGTGCATCTATTTAATTAATTCCATATCTTGTATCTTAAGCATAAATCATTCACTTTGCAATTTTTATTTCAAGTTGTTCATAGTTACAATCTAGACTAGGAGGATCAATTAATCTAGTTTAATTAGACACTTTGGACTGATACAACTTTTGCCACAAAAAAGGGGGCTTGTAGAGGCTACAGGGGGTGCTAAGTCAGGGATGACTTCACGGCACTAGGTGTCCCCCTTGCTTGAGTGCCCAAGTTTACCGGGTTGACCTGTGGAGCTAGGGTAGGGCCTTGTTTGCCCTACTTCTTGAGCACCCAACAATCATTTTGGCCAAAGCAGTAAGAGGATAGGGGTAGTCACATAGCTTAGGTTGGTTTCACATTAGCTTCGGCCCCCTAATCAAAGAGAGACTCTTAAAATTTATCTAATATAACACAACACTTGCTCTCCATTTTCATTATCTTTTAAGTTGTGTATACCTTGTTGTTCAAGGTCTATTTCACATGCTTATGGTTTAATTCATCACTACTTTTCATTGCAAGCATTTCATTTCAAGTTGTGGAAACCTTGTTGTTCAAGGTATTCTTTTATGCTCATGGTTTTAATTCACTAGCTTTTACAATTCAAGTTGAGCATTTTACTTTCAAGTTCATTTGTGGGTGAAGTGGTTTTCTGTTCAAGGGCAGGCTGCCATCAAGTTGCGCACCATCTCTTTGGGGCACTTGGTGAGTGGTTTCCCCCCTTGCTCAGAAGTTGCACACTTCCTCTTTGGGAGTTATTTCATCTTTAGAAGTTTCGCACTTGTTCCCCTTTCAGCTTTTTCAAGTTACATGCTTTATGGTTAGTTAGTTGTTTTGTTCATTGGCTTTAGTTCTCTTTTGTTGTACATCTTTCTAATTCATTCCTTTCGGTTCATATTGTAATTTGCTTTCACTTTGTATATTTGTCATTGTTGGATTCATCTTGTACTTAGTGTAAAGATATTCTTTTGTAAGTAGATCATTCAATTTTTGTAATCTTAGTTGACCTTAGGGAAAGGTTTGACTGTCATTTGAAATTGTGCATTGCATTGTTGCTTGCCATATAGGTTAGATTTCCCCCTAACTTAACTAAACCAAAATCAACTCCTAGAATTCACTTAATAACTTCACATAGTAAATAGGGTCTAACCCCCTTGGCTTCCCTAGGAGTAAGCCTAGATGGAAGAAGTCGAAATTGAGGTGACAAGTAGGTTTGGACTTAGGCATTATGCCTCCAAGGACACACCAAGTGGATTGAGACTTTTCCACGTTTGTAGGTGTATAAGGACGGCAAGATATTCCATTCTTGAAAATAAATGGGATAGTATTTTTATTGATCTTGTGGCATGCTTGCCCAAGATAGCTCGGTAGGATGATCTGATTTTGTAGTGCTGAACAGACTGCCCAAGCTTGCCAAGTTTATCCTCTACTCTATAAGGGTGATGGCTATAGTTGAAACTTAATTTCATAGATGCTGAGTGCTATTAATTTTTAATAACCAAGAAATTACAAGTGATTGTGATGCTAAGACAGGTCACCTTAGGAGATATTTGTTTGCAACATTGGGTACACAGGTGGTAGACATAGTGAATAAAATAGATGACTAGGAAATGTTAACAGTCCATGTAGCAAAAGTCATGAGAGAGACTTCCATTTGTGATATTTGCTTAGGAAAGAGGTAAGCATTTGACCACATATGATTCCATTTAGAGCTAGGAATAATTTTGAACCTTTGATTTTATTGCACTTAAATAGACAAGGAATTCAATGGATGGCAATGCACTGGGAAATTGCATGACGGACTGCACAAAATTAATGATCTCCTTGGGACTTCATGGCCTTACAGGTCGGTTTTGGATGAGGGCCCAAATAGTTCCTAGTCTCTAAGAAAGTGCATTCCTTTGGATGCAGTTGTCGTTATATTTTTCATGCACATGTTCTAAAAAGTTTTGAAGAGAAGTACCTTTCCAGCTCTGGAAGCTGCCACTATCAACCATGCATGTTGACTCTGATCAATTGAGTGACCATGAAGTACCATCTGCTTGTATACATTTTCCAAATATTCCCATTCATGTGCCACAGCACATGCCTCCAACATTAAATTGTATGTGAAGATATCTGGACTAAGCCTGGAAGCACTGCTGCCAGGATTTTGAAGACCCATTCTCCCCTTCTTAATTCCCTCAAACAATAGTTTGGCTTCTTCAAACATATTATTTTGTCCATAAACTTTTATCATAGCATTGATAGTGCCTATATTTGGAGCACAGAATTCCCGCATATACTGGAAAATAGATACAGAGTCATGTATATGTCCAGCTGCTGCACAAGACTGAATCAGGCCAGTGAAAGTTACAGCTAGTGCTTTACTAGAAGGGCACTTACATAACTTCTCAACCTGTATACCAAATGCCAGTTTGCAATGAGTAACTGTCATAGAATTGCAACACAACAATAGTTATATAAACCAAACCAGTAGCTCTTCACAAGTTCCAGCAAAGTTGAATATGCCATTGCAAAACTATTTATGAAAAAAAAAATTAGAGTAATAAAACAATGAAACATGTGTTGCCTCTCTTAAAAGCCTGTTAAAACATTTAAAGTAATTATTTACAAAAACATATCAGTCAACGTCCTCACAAATTGGAGATAACAACAGGGATTGGCAACCCCATTACACCATAAGTCTAATGCAAATATAAGTTTTGAAACCCTCACAGTACACTGTATAAAGAAACTGCAACATGCTACACTCTGGCTAATATGTTCTCTCCTGTGAAAATTTCATTGACTATTCCTTTGAAGATTCTGATTATATAGTCTGAACCATATCCACTATTTGATGATGTCATGAACTGGTAAATAGGGTATTTTCTAATTTTTACTGAATATTATTTAGTGATATCAAAAATTTTCATGGGTATACACACGAGACTTGCTGCTAGGCAAATTACAATGCAAATAATCAACACCTCATTAATCGAGACAAAATTAATTCCTCAGAAAAATATAGCTAAAATATTGCTAACTTTTTCTCTCCAAAGAGATTGATCTGCTCCATAGAAGGTTGACCCACTTTTTAAGAAATTTTGTTGACCTCCTTTGAAGAAGTTGGAGAAGAAGCCAAGCTGCTTATACCTCCCTCAAACAACTTCATGCCACTAATTCGATTGCTCTTACACTTAAGGGGATGAGAGATTGTTAGTTTAGGAAAGCTATATGTGACTTTAAGGATACTGATTTGGCAAAGACACCAAGGATGCATTGCCTTTCTTCTTATCCAAAAGAATCTTGATGATGCAGAAAGTGAATACGAATAGTGGGGTGGGGATTTTTTAAAGCATACAACTGTGAAACTAAACATATTGAAATTTACTTTCACTTCTTTGGGGATAGGGAACAAATTCCTATAGTGTCCATTTAACTTGTGTGTCAAACAAGGAAATAAAAATATAAAAAGTGTGGAGACAAAGGGATCATCAAAACCAAAATCTACTTTCACTTCTTTGGGGATAGGAAACAAATTCCTGTAGTGTCCATTTAACTTGTCTGTCAAACAAGGAAATAAAAAGATAAAAAGTGTGAAGACAAAGGGATCATCAAAACGAAGGTAAGAGTACTACACAATATAGCCTAAAATTTCCTTAAGTTCCCATGGAACCACACTGAGAACCAGGAGATTGACCACAATTCAGGGGGTCCACTGACAGGAGTCATAAAATTGCAAAGTGATATGTGGCAATCCACTATTCTGCGTCCTCTTTGTTAGGTCCCTTGGTCCTGACATTCTGTTTCCACCATGTTGCCGTCCTAATGCACACTTGCAGACGTGAGCTAAGTCCTGCTCACTTAGTGTGCCCTCGGAGACACAATGTCTAAGCTCCTGCCCACACTGTCACCTTGACAGGAGCTCCTTCCGTCTAGGCTTACTCCTAGGGAAGCC
>SNQJ01S0039548.1:10271-32568 GCA_010110895.2 Picea sitchensis | reverse complement strand
GTTCAGGGGGGGTGTTGGAGATACTTCACACACACCTAGGATTTATTTTTCCTAAGGTTTTCCCTATGTTTATTAGTAATTATACAGTCTCCTATAGTTTAGGGAGAATATTCCTCTAGGATAATATTCTCTTTAGTTTGATCAGTTGAGTGGAGTTTAGATGTCACATTTGGATTATGACCATGCAACATTGGCATCATCACCAGCTAATGTGCATTGTCCTTGGGATCATTACCATACTAGCACATTACTCATGATTCCATGATATCCTCCTCACTTCACTTTGTTTCATCCAGTTAATTGAATACTGAGAGACTAGTTAACTCAAACTAGGTGACAGTTCACTCTCATAACTACCTGAGAGACTAGACTAGGTGGCAATATACTCCTGTAATTGGTAGTGTGTGTCCAAATCACTCTAGACCACGACTATGGCACACTATATTCTCCCCCAGTGTGCATTAGTTGATTTATATAGAGCATATCATGTGTAAATTATCATTCATTCATTTGGTTAATGACAATTCTTCCATTCTTTCTCTCCTACTTATCTTTTCTCATATTTTCTCTATAAATTGTGTATGTCATTTGCTAGCTAGATATATTATGTGCAGGTTCAACAAATTTACACACTCTCTCCAAGAATCTAACTCTCTATCCTTGCATCTGAGAAAACTCTCCCCCTTTGACATCAATGGCAAAGGTAACGTTCCGTTGAGGCTTCTCCCCCTAATTGAAGTGTCCTTGGGGCTGCTCCCCCTAACTGAAATCTTCCTAAAACTGCTCCCCCAAATTGAATTTTCCTCTTGATGTTGCTTCCTCGTGTAAATCTAATACATATAAGAATATCATTCAAAAATCATTGTGGGCTGGAAACTATGCCAAGTTTCTAACGAATATGCGCAAAGGCTTCCCTTGGAAGCAGTTTTGTAAAGATGTCTGCAATTTGTTCTTTGGTACCAACATACTCAACTCGAATGTTCTTCTCTGCAACCTGTTCCCATAGAAAATTATACTTGATTGGAATGTGCTTTGTCTTGGAGTGCATCACTGGATTCTTTGAGATATCGATGGTGCTTGTATTATCACAATATTTTGGAATGGGATAATCATACTCAACCTGTATATCTATCAAAATTTGTGTCATCCATAGAACCTGTGTACAAGATGTTGTTGCTGCAATATACTCTTGTTCGCTTGTAGACAATGGTACTAATGATTGTTTCTTGCTTAGCCAAGATACTAAACACTCACCCAAGTAGAACGTTGCTCCACTTGTACTTCTTCAGTCATCAATGCAAGCTTCCCAATCTGCATCTATGTAGTAAATAATTGATAGATCATTTCCTTTTGGATACCATAATCCAAACTCTTATGTATCCTTGAGATATTTGAATCCTCTTTACTGCTAGGACATGTGATTCCTTTGGTGCTTCTTGAAAACGTTCCATCTATCCAACTATCTTCATTACATATGGTCAGGATGTTTTCAAATAAAGTAAGATACCAATCATTGACCTATATTGCCTCTGATCTATAGCCTTTGAATCATCATCTTTACTTAACGTAGAACTATTCTTCATAAGAGTATTGATTGGTTTGCAATCTTCCATTCCGAACCTCTTTAGCATTTCTCTGATATACTTGGTTTAAGAAATAAAAATGCCTTGGTTTCTTTGACATATATGAACACCCAAAAAGAAGGATAATTATCCAAGTAATGAAATTTCAAATTCATTTTTCATATCCTTAACAAATTTTTGCCTCATCCTGTCATCATCACTTCCAAAAATAATATCATCAACATGAACTTCAATTAAGAAAATATTATCTTGATTTATTTTGATGTATAGGTTGTTGTCTGCATTTCCTTTCTTGAACCCTTGTTGTTGTAGATATATGTCTAGTCTATAATACCATGCTCTAGGGGCCTATTTGAGACCATACACAACCTTCTTCAACATGAAAAAATAAATTTCATTCTCTGATAATTGAAATCCTTATGGTTGCTCAATGTAGACTTCTTCTTCTAAATCCTTGTTCAGGAAGGTTGATTTCATATCCATGTTATACACTTTAATATTCTTGGAGCATGCATAAGCAAGGATCAATCAGACTTCTTTCATTCTAGAAACTGGGGAAAATGTCTCTTCAAAGTCGATACCTTCAACCTGAGCGTATCATTTACATACCATTCTAGATTTGTTCTTGGTAACCTAAGCATCTTCATTCAATTTGTTTTTGAAGACCCACTTTGTGTCGATCACATTCTTGTACCTTGGCCTAGGAACCAATTCCCAAGTGTCATTCTTCTCTATCCGATCCAACTCTTTATCCATGGATTTTATCCATAATTCATCCTTTATGGGTTCTTCAAATCTTCTTGGCTCTATCGATGATAAGAGTGCTAGGTGCAGTTGTTCTGGTGAACGAATTATTCTTCTAGTCTCAACTCTTGCATCTTTGTTCATGATAATCTAATCTGATAGATGATTCTTTTGTATATGTTTTCTAGGTGTCTTTGGAGGTACTTTATGTTCTTATTTGAACGAATTCTTCTTCTAGTCTCAACTCTTGCATCTTTGTTTACGATAATCTAATATGATGGATGATTCTTTTGTATGTGTTTCCTAGGTGTCTTTGGAGGTACTTTATGTTCTTATTCTTCTAATTTTAATTGATCTTCTTCATATTCCCCTTATACTACTTCTTCATCCTTTGTTTATTATTCGTGAACATGTTCCATTGACTCCTTTTCTTCTTCCTTTATTTTGCATCCACCTATCTCATCAATTGTCACATTGATACTTTCCACAACTTTTTTGAGCCTTAGATTGAAACATTTGTATGATTTCCTTGTACTCGAGTACCCAACAAGTATTCCTTTTTCCACACGAGAATCGAACTTTCCCATTCTTCCATATTCCCTTTTGATGTATCATTTTATTCCAAAAACTTGGAAGTGCTTCACATTCATTGGTCTTCCTTTCCATAGCTCATAGGGAGTTTTATCACTGGTGTTTCCGAGCATTACTCTATTTTGAATGTGAACTATAGTATGCAATTCATGTTCCCAAAATACATCTGTCAACATGGAATCCATTAACATAGTTCGAGCCATTTCATGTATTGTCCTATTTTTCCTTTCGACAACTCCATTCTGTTGAGGTGTCCTAGAAATGTAGAATTGCCTTTTTATTCCATTCTTTCTCCAGAAATCCATAAATTCCTTTGAAGTAAACTCTTCTCCATTATCATATCTCAAACATTTCATTTTTGAATCCATTTAATTTTCAACCATTTCTTTGTATACCTTGAATTTCTCGAATGCTTCTGACTTCTTCCTAAGAAAACAAACTTCAGTCACCCTTGTATAATCATCAACCAATAACATTAATATTGCTCACCTTTTAAATCCTTTGTTCTAGTTGGTCCAACTAGATCAATATGTACAATTTCCATCGGTCTTGTTGTGGAGTATTCATTTGATTTGAACTTGGTATTTTTTTTCTTTCCTTGTTGATAATGCTTGCATAAGGTGTTGGTTGGCTTCATGATTTGTGGCATTTCTCTGAGTGCTTCTTTTTTGCTGACTTTGAAAAGGTTTTCAAAGTTTATGTGACCCATTCTTCTCTTCCATAGACAAACTTCATATTCCTTTCCTAGAAAACACTTTTCATTTCCAATTTCATTTAATACACAGTTGTTGCAACCAATCTTCCTGAACCTGCTTTTTTTATCTCACATTTCTTTGAATCAAACACAAGTTTGTGACCTTGGTCACACATTTGACCTACACTTAAAAGATTATGTTTCATATCTTCCACAAGTAGAACATTTTCTTCCTTTATATCCTTGTTTCCAATTTTGATTGTGCATCTTTCAATGATTATAGTTGAGTCATTGTTTCCAAAGGAGATTGATCCATATCTTTCCTTTATCAAGGCTAAAAAAATGTCCTCATCACTTGTCATGTGCTTTGAGCAACCACTGTTAATATACCAACCATGTTTCTTATGTTTATCTTGTAGAGAGAGTGTTCATTCTGCATTGTTATACTGATTATGTTTTCTTATCCATATTATATGTTGAGGTTCTTGTCTGTGATTATTATTATTCTACTGTGATTCTCTAGGATGGATGGTCATTCTATAATCTTTGGCCATGTGTCCAAAGTTGTTTTACTTGTAGTATTCCACTTCAGTTCTCAAGGATTCAAACATGTTGTAGCTTCTTCTTTGTGTTTCACTGGGCCTTCTTGGATAACCATTTTGTTCATGACTTTCAAAGTTGTTTTTGTTTTGTTATTTTCTCTGCAATTTACAACTTTATGTCCAAAATTGTTACATGAATAACATAAACCAAAGAATATATCTTGATACCTAGGAGTTGATGATATTCTGAAAAGAGTTACTCTTCTGAATCCTTCTTCTTCTTGAGTCCTTCTTGTTTCTGGATGTCACTGATTCTGAAATTTGAATCTTCTGAGTGGAGGAGTGTCCCTGTGATCTTCCTTGTAAAAATTTGTGTCTCCTCTGATTGTCTTTGCATAGCTTCTTGGATGTGTTTCTTGATCTGTTTCTTTGGAGCTTGATTCATTTTTTGTATGATTGTATCCAAGTCCGGACTTGTCATGATTTAGTCTCTTTCTATTAATAATTTTATCCAAAACTTTAGAGCTATTCTGCATGTTTTTATTTTGAAGATCTTTTCTCAATGTGACAATCTATGCCTCCAAACTTCCAATGATCCTGTCTTTTTCTTCCAACCATTTTTTGAGTGCTTCTTCTATTACTTTGTCTTCTTCATCTTGGATTTTCAATTTAGTGATCATTTAATCTATTTCTTAAGAGTTGGAACCATGAGATTCATCTTTTCTTTTTAGTTATGCCTGTAATGACTTGTTTTTCTTCTTTTCCCTTTTTATAACTTCTATGGCACTCATCAAATCTTCTTTGTAGTCAAATTTTGCCTCTTCATATTCTTCTTCGGTGTTGTCTTCATCGGAGTCTTCTATTTTCGTCAATAGAACCCTTTTTGTCTCACTTTCACTATCTTCATCTTCGTCTAATGAGGTGTTATCTTCTTTTGTGCAAAATCTCTTCTTGAATAATTTTTTTTTTTTTTTTCCTTTGTACATTTGTTTGCTATTTGAATCATCTTCTTCATTCTTTTATTTTTCTTATGGGGTAATTTGTTAGAAAAATGACCAATACCATCACAATTAAAACAAATCAATGGAATATTACCTCTATATTTGTCATCAGTTCCCTTTTTCAATCTTTTGACGAAGTTGGCTACTACTTCATTATCTTCTAAGATGTCATTGTTGTTGCTATCTGATTTTTCCTTTTGCTTTCCCTTTTGATTTGAATTCTTGGATTCTTTGAATGTTGCTTCTTTGGTAACTGGATTCTCTTGTTCAGTTCTCATTTCATAGGCTATGAAAATTCCATATAGTTCATCCATGCGTATTGAATTGAAATCTATTATTTCTTCTAGTGTTGATATCTTAGGATCAAATCTCATTGGAAGATATATTAGTACCTTTTGAACAATTATAGATTCATCAACTTCTTCTCCCAATCCTCTAATTGCATTAACTATTTCATCAACTCCTGAGAAGTAAGCTGCAATATTCACATTTTCCTTCATCTTCATCTGTTCAAATTGACCTCTGTAAGTTTGAAGCTTTGATGCCTTGACTTTTGCATCTCCTTCATAAACATTCTGAAGTTTGTCCCAAATCTCTTTTGCAGAGATGCAATGCATAACTTTGACATATATTGAATCAACCAGACCATTCAGGAGTGCATTTTTGGCTTTTGGGTTATTTAGACTCGGTTTCCTTCCATTTTAATTTGTTGGAGGAATGGATGGCTCTTTATATCCATATGCAATTGATTTCCAAACCTTAAATCCATGTTCTTGTACATATATTTTCATCCTTCTACTGTAGAATGCATAGTTTTATCCATCAAACTGTGGTATTCTATTTTTATACATATTGTTTCTCTCCATGATCTACCTTAAGTGGTTAATGGATTTCTGAAGGAAATTGCTCTGATACCAGTTGTAAACTCTCCACTTCTACTTGCAACTAATTTATTTTTAATTATTTTCTAATTCCAAGAGCTTAACCCATGATTAACTCCTAGTTACAACCACTTTGACTAGTAAACTTCCTCAAGGAGCTTCTAGAATAAATTGACTTCTTTGACCTTCTAGGAGATTCTAGATAACTCATGAGGGTTCTCCAACTTCACAAGGCCATAACTCTCTAATGGTGAGGATTTACGTGGTGTTCCACATATCACCAAAAATGGCATGGCATGTACTATCCATCTAGAATAGTCTTATCTGCAACTATATTGATATTAATTCCTTTATTCCCCAAACAAACTTAAGTACCTTATGCATATTGTTGGGGATACCAAAATTTTCTACCGATATTTCTTCAAGGGTTGACATTAATGAAAACCAACCCAATTAATCAATAGTGATAACGCAGGACTAGGGCATAGAAGTTGACCACCAAGGTGAAACAAGGAAACCAAGACAATTTCTCAAGCAAGTGATCCACTATCCAAATTCAACCAATGATCCTTGCCCACATGTCCAATAAATTAAACAAAACACCTTGCATGAAAAAAGGACTAACCATACCTCATGGTGATGGTGGCTTACCATGCCCCATACTTTGGGCTTCTTGAATTTGATGAGCCTTGTTTGATCTATGTTGGGAGGTAAATCAGGGGGGCTACTGGGCTACATCCTATGGACATGTTGATCATCATCGTCTTGGGGTAGATCATGCTCTCCATTGCAGGCCTTGAGACATGATCTCCTCGAGTTACCCCTAGGAATGAGGGGACAATAGACCCAATTTCTCAAGGCTCTAACTAAAGAGGATTGACCATACCCTTAGTGTTATAGCACAAAATGCCACATCTATGATTTTGTGTAATGGCCCAACCCTTTCCCAATGATTTCTAGACTTTTCCCTAAAATTCACCTCCAAAATAATCTAAAAAACATGCTTTAAGATCATATATGTGGGTTTCTCTAGTGCAACATGTGGAAATTCGTTCCTTTTCTGACTGCAACCCATGGAAGCCCTCATTTTTGGTGAAAAATAAAATAATTTTGTGTTTTCAGGTGGGTTTTCGGGTGGGATCGTTTTCCAATGAACCTTTACCATACACAATGGAATCCAACTCCCCAAACATATTTGGGAAGATATAAAACAACCATAGAGGGACAAATATGGTAACACAAGTCCCTTGGTGCAAAGTTATGCTGCCAGCATCTAGCAAGCCTTATTTCCCTATAATTCTCTTATAAACATCCCCTTAGTATGGAAACTCATTTTCCAAAGTTTCTTTCTCATTTTATGTGACTATAGGGTGTCTCCTTATCCCTATATGAGTCATTGAGAGAATTCCATTTTTGTGGAGTTGATGCTTGAGGATTCTTGGAGGAAACTAGATAGTTGGATTCAAGACGGTGCCTAAGGATGGACAAGATTGTAACTTACCTTTTCCACTTGTTGGTAATAAAAGAGATTGTTTTCCCCCAAATTTTTATTCATTTTACATTTATCGGTATGCCTACTTTGAATCTAACATATTACATGCACATGTTTAAGATCTTATAACTACTTTTGTTCCAGCCCTAGTTTTATATATGTCTTGCAGGTTAATTCCAATAGAAGATCAAGAGTTCTTTGGAAATTGGAGCAGGGATCGACATCAAACAGGAGAAAAAGGTGCACCTTATTTTGTCCTCTCCATCCCTACCTTATCCTAAATAAAGTAGTTATTTTCTTTGATTTTTTTGTGTTTGTCCTGTGGGGAAACGATTATCTCTTTCACTTGGTCTTTCTTTGTTGTGATTATGACCCACAATCACAGGAGAAAAATACCTTAATCAGAATTGGTGACTCCACTAGGGATACTCCTGGTTGGTATAGTTTGTTTGAGATGTCTTGCTTGCTTGATTTGTCTTTTTTTGTTAGTTTATGAGTCTTTTACAGAGTCTTTTAGCCTCACATGACCTATTGCTAAGTCTTGAAGCCCTCTATTTCTGAGTGGCCCTTTTTATTTTTTGAAATTACATTGCCATCTGCTAGTTGCATATTTGTATCCCGCGTACATTTGTGTTCTGGGGGGCACATGAATCGTGTATTCTGCGGTGTATTTTAACATATTTTGTTGGTTTTTCTTTGAAAAAAAAACTAGTTTTATTCTAGTTATATCTCTTTCTTTCTTTGCATTGTTTTCATTGTTATTTGAAAAAGAAAAATATATTAGAATATGTTTTACATTTTCTTCTCATTTGGAAATCATTTCAAAAGAAAAATAAGAAAAAAAATCATTTTGTTTGCTTCTTTTCTTTCTCTTGAAAGTTGCATCGTGCATTTTGCATCAGAAAAGGAAAAAATATTGCATCTTTAGGTTTGAAGGATTGTTCATCCATTTTCTTGGTGAAACTCTTTTTAATTTGAATAATTGGTGTAAAGTTTTATTTGCCAATGATCTTATAAGTTTCATTTTTGCAAGAGTCTCAAACAACATCAATTGCACCTCCATACCCTTTGAGTAAAAACAACCACTAAAATGAACACTAAGCTTAAAATGAACTAGACTTTATTTCTAGGGTGTACAAACAAGTTTAGGGTTAGGGCCTTGGATTAGGATTGGAGAGATAACTCTCCAAGGCTGCAAAAAAAACATAGGAGTCTGAGATAGGGAGAGTCTCATATCCAATTTTTGTATAACTATAGTCAAGAGCCTCCTCTAACACAGAAGCTAAACACGAGGTCACATGAAGGAGAGTCGAGGAGATTTCCCCTCCGAAGCTTGACTAAGAAAAGTGGAGATATCGTATATTGGGGGTTTTGCTAGTGCCCTTACCTCCGTGAGAGGCGACACTTTCAAAGCTTTAGGATTGTTACCCTTCCCATACATCCAATCCCTATTTTCAATTGCACCCCCCAGACGCTGACTGTGAGTTGGTGACTTTAGTGGATTTTTCTAGGGATCTCAGAGGTGACTTTGGGGCTTGCCATGGTACCTGGGGAAGATTATGTATCACACTTTTCAATGTTTTTGGAGGGTTCCCTATGAAGCGTGGGTAATTGCACCAGATAAGGATGGTTAGTGGAGGTTGGGATAACTACTTATCACTCCTCCATTCATTGCTCCATGGGACTTAATCAACCCCTAACTTCATCCAGAAGGTCCCTTTCCACTTTTTCATTTCTTTGGAATCAGGACTTCATCCACTTAGACTAAAGATTTGGAAAAGTTATTTGCTTGCGATGTTTCTCCTAGGTATTTTTATTAGACTGTTGATTTTTGTAGTTGGCCTTAGGTTGCTTCAATGTCACCTCTTTTGGATCATTTATTCACACCAGTTGATCAACCACTCTGTTGGTCGGGAGGGAACCATGGTATTTCTCTTGAAAGCGTGGATTTGCCTCCTAGAAGGCATGGGTTTTTATACCATTGTTTCATTAGAATCAGTGCATGAGACTTTTGTGGACATGAAAAATCCCGCAAAGTAGGAACCTGTGCATAAGAAAAATATGGCCACATTTCTTGAGGATACCAACCAAGGGACCCATGCCCAAGGGGATTCTTTCACTTTTCCTTTCATTATAAACGTTGGTGCCCCCTTGATGGCGAATTTGAACATTCTTGGGTTGAGTGTAGGACTACCATTTTTGTTATGGACCACTCCAAATGTACTGAATGTTCTTGAAAATTCTTAGATAAGCACTTTGTGTCAGGAGCATCATACAAATTTTGATCCTTCACCTTCTACACCCATAAATTCTACTTCTCCTCCTTCTCCTTCTTTTGGTGAAAGTACATCTACTAGTAACCAAAATTCTAAAATAAATAGGAAGAGGAAGAGTAAGACGAAGAAGTCACCAACCTCTGCTAGTCGTGTTGGAGATCAGCCTCTAACCTCTATGAGTCATGTTAGAGATAGGCCAACAACCTCTGTGAGACATGTTGGAGTCTTGTAACTAGCCTATGCTAGTCATGTTGGAGACTAGTCACCAACCTTTGCTAGTCATGTTGGAGATTCGTCAACAACCTCTGTGAGTCATGTTGAAGACAGAAACTAGTGGCTGCAAGTCATTCTAGGGGCATGAATCTAGTAATTGCTAGTCATACTGGAAAAATATCACCAAACTATGCAAGTCATGTTGGAGATCAGTTGTTAACCTCTACGAGTCATGTTAGAGATAGGTCAACAACCTCTGCAAGTCATGTTGGAGTCATGTCACCAGCCTCTATGAGTCATGTTGGGATAAAAATTCCAGTCATTGTTAGTCATACCAGCATCGAGTCATTGACCATTGTGAGTCATGTTGGAGTCTTGTCACCAACCTCTGCTAGTAACATTGGAGACCTACAACCATCCTCTGCCAGTCATGTTGGGGGAAACCCATCAAACACTGCAAGTCATGATGGGGTCATTAATATTGTTGATAAGCCTATACATACAGGACATAATCCCAAGTTCCCTTGCAAAATTTTCAAAGGATATCACCTTACTCATTTATGCCCTACTATTTCCATGGTACAAAGAATGTGGTCCTTGTTTGAAGTCCCTTCTAGTTTTGAGTCGTCTTCGATTTCCAAATAATCTATCCAATCTTTGGTTGACAAAATGGTCATGTTGATGCAATATTCAGCCGAAACCACTCTTTTTTTGGGGGGTGATGTGTCTCTTGACCATGTTGTGTCACATACTATTCAATCATTGTTTGAGGAAGTGGTCGTGTCGATGAAATCTTCAACTGATCCCACCCTTCTCTTAGAGAGTGACAAGTCTAAAGAAGTGACATCGTCGACGCAATATTTGGTCAATCCAACTCTTTTCTTGGGGAGTGATGTGTCATATAACCATGTCCTTCACATTTCCAGTTCAGAACCTTTTGAACAAGAGGGAATTCCACTCTCTTTGAGTATGCTCCCTCCAAGTCCTGGGATGGTTTCCTTTGATTGGAATGATATTGTAGAGCCTCGCCTTCCTTCTTCTTCACCCTTCCAAATAATGGTTGGAATTAATAATTTAGGAATTCGCTAAATAGTTGTAGATGAAGGATCCTCTACAAGTCTTTTATCATCCTCAACTTGGAAAACTTTGGGTTCTCCCAAGCTTGTGTCAACTACCAGTGAGCTTCTGGATTTCGATAGAAGACCTAGTGAATTCTTGGGTATTCTTCCTTGATTTCTTATCACGTTAGGTGGGAAGTCTATCTACATCAATATGTTAGTGGTGTCGGGCCCTTTAGAATTTATTTGCTTCTTGGGTGTGATTATGTGTATGTGACGAATGTTGTGATGTCTATTCTCTTTCATGTGATGCATTTCCCTCACAATGGAAGCATTGTCATTATTGATCAGCTTTCATTTGATAATCACCATCTTGGTTCAGATTTAACTTAGGCTTCCCCCTTCCGTGTTCCTAGTTTTTTAGTAGACTCTTCCCCGCCACAGATGAATTATGTAGTGTATTATCCTCGGTGTTTATTTTCTCCTAAGAAGGATCCTTTACAGTTATGTTCTCCTTCTCAAGAAAAGGTCTCAGTAATTGATCATGTGTTTTATCCGATGGGGGGATGGGAGCCCTTGCTTCCTCCTATTGGCCCAAGTAATCCGATGTTTCCTCTTGAGTCTAATCTTGTTATTTGTAAGACCTTGAGCCCTGGTATTTGTGAGTTGTTGGGCCCCGATTTCATGGATTTTGTGTTCACTTCAAATGAGACCATACTTGAAGATATGATGATAGATCTTCAACCTCCTCCTGAAATGGAAGCTTTACTAGTTGGTTACCAATGAAACCCTTGGATTAAGCCTAGAAATGGGCTCTACCTGGAGCACTACTATGCATAAGACACAAGGTTGTGCGGTCCTCTATACATTTTGTATTTTTAGGGTTTCTTTTTTCAAGTTATATATCCTTTAATATTTTTCTTTATCATAGGTTTCTATATTGGACTTATTAACTTCTGGGTAAGTGTTTTGGTCTTATATACATGACTTTAGAGACATTTTTATTTGGTACCTTTGTGTTCCATGTCGATCCGTTTTGATAGGTAATGATCTTGAAACTGACATATAGGTTAGGTTTTCCTCTCCATGCATGTTTTCATTATTCATTTCGTGATTCATTCGGCCAGATAATTGAACCCACTGAGTTGTGACAGAGAACCTTCTCTGATGTTTATAAGTGTCATAATTCATGTGGTAGAACTTACCTTCCATGAGAATCCTAGCTTAGAATACCTTTGTATTATGGCACTCATGTTGCAAGTTTGATATTAGGCTTGGGGCTCCTGGTTAGTCCCACCATGATTTTGTGTTTTAAATTCATGCTTCTTACTCTCTCTCATTCTGGCCTTTTCTCACGGGACCCCTATATTACATGCTCCAAGCTTGTTATTAGGCTTGGGGGTCCTAGTTAGTCACCATGAGTTTGTGTTTGAACTTCATGCTTATTACTCTCTCTCATTCTGGCATTTTCCTGCGGGACCCCAATCTTACATGCTGCTCATTAACAACACTATGGATTCCATAGTTAATCTCTTTGTAGACTCCTTAAAATTGAAAATATTTTTGAGTGACATTGTTCCTTGTACACTTGTTAAACGGATCTGAAGGAATGTATGTCCAACACAATTTTACCCCTTTTTTAAACTAAACAAGAATACTTACGAAAAATGAATACTCTAGTCCATGGGCTAGAACAAATCTCCTAAGTTGTGTTTTATACCTTTTCGGGATCAGGGGACTAAATTTATGAAAAATGATGAGGGAGTCCATAGTTAAGCTCTTTTCACACTCCTTAAAATTAAAAAGATAGTTGAGTGATCTTGTCCCTATCACACTCGTTAAAAAGGTTTTGAAGAGGCATCCTTTTGATATAAGTTTAAACCTTATCTGGACTAATTGGAATATGTATGAAAAATGAATACTTTGGCGATATTGTGACCAGAATAGTTCTCCTTGGTGTGATTTTATTCTTTTTTGGGCCCTGGAGACTAATCTTATGAAAAATACCATTATGGGAAGTTTACTTCCCAAAGTTGAGACATATATGCATCTACATATTGATTGCTCGCACTTTTAGGCCTAATGTCGACTTCAGCTTTTTGTTGAACTAATTTCCTATGCATTCCTATTAGTTCCCAACCTTGCAATTTATGCCTTTATGACTCGACACCTTATCCCTAGAGGATACATTTCCCCGAGTGTCCTTATCCTGCACATGCTTTCCTTGCATTGAGAATAGGTATGTTCCTTGCACTCTGGAACTAGTTTTATTTCCCGCGACACTCGTTTCCTCCACTATACAATAAGCATTATTTATTCTTTTTTAGGCTTCTATAACATGAAAAAAGACAAAAAAAAAATCAAAAAATCAAAAAGAATGGGAAAACATCTAATATTTTTTTTCCCAGCAGTCTTGTCGCCCTTGAACAAAGCATAATCTTGAGTCAGTATCTCATCATTTTGGGTTTTAGTATGGATTTAGGATAATTTTTCTCTCTTTCAGTTTTTTCTCCTCTAGTTGGTTATTCTTCCAACTATATGGAGAATTTTTTTATGCCTCCTGTGTCACAAATGTATCCCAGTTTATAGTCATGCTTTCGATGTCACATAATCTGTTGTTCTTATGTTCAAGGAAAATTTTTCAACCTATTTCATCCAGTCTGCAGTTATCCTTTGACCTTGAAAGTCGTCCTTTCCAAGTTGAGTCTCATCATCACAAGTATCAATATCTTCGTCTAATCTCTTCCAAACATTTGTCCTTCCGCCACCCCTCGTGTTGGATGATGGAGGATTCCTTAATTCCTTCCTTCCAACAGGTCCCATCCTATCGAATTCAACACATATTTATCTGGGACAGGGCTCTAGAGACATGTTTGGTACCTTGGGGATTGCATTCATTAATGGAAGGTTCCCTTGCTATTGACAGTGGGAATACATCAATGTCTCATGGTTGATAGCTTCTACCACGTGTTCGATGTCAGTTCATTTATTCACACTTGTTAGATAGTACCATGGTACCTTGACTCCCATCATCAATATCAGTGGGTTGTCTTGTGTTTGTTAATAGTATACATCAATGACCAGTAATCAAACAATGTCTTACTATGTTCGACTTATACTCATATATTCACATAGTGTACACTTGTACCACAACGGATTGTTGTGAATACTTCAAGTGAAGTGTGAGCATGACCTATTTTGTGCTCCTTATAGACTCATATGGTGCCACCTCACAAACATTGGTACTTGCATAGGATCAATTTTTTCATTCTCTTGGTTCCATATATCCTTTGTTCTTGATCTTGAGACATATCTCCATTGTGTATCTCTTTGTGGATATGATCCACTTTAACATGGATCCACTATGTAATTTTTGTGGCCATGCTTGCTACTTCATTTTTATCACATGGATCCACTATGTATTGTTCGTGGTTGTTATCACTGAAAAATTGTCTACAACATTGCACGCAAATGGTTAAAGAAACACTTCAATGCCAGTAGCAATTATTCCACCTACAACACCAAAATGCATTCAAAAGGCAAAAAACTATACAATTGGGTCTGGTCAAGGGCTAAAGGGTGCCATAAAAGGCCCCTTGTTCACACTATGAACCAATTACATTTTTCCATGTATGAATGCTATAAATAAGAGCCATGGGTGTGCTAAGAAACCAAGATCTTCATAGTATTTTTATGTTGCAAGAATTCTTCCTTGGAAATCCTCTTTTCTCTTGGAATCCTTCAAGCACCATTACAATAGGCCATTCCACTCACCTCTTGAGGGAATAGGCATTGTTTTTCTTCACCATTTTCCATTTATTCCATTGTATGGAGAGATCTATATTAGGGAACTCAAGAGCCCTCCCAAGGAGGAAGAGGGGACTCATAAGTCCTTATTTTTCTCTCAGTGTTTTTCCTATTAATCTATTGATCCATTGGTATCATTATGTTGGTCATTGTTTGATTTTCATGGTTCTAAGTTTCTCATGCTTTCTAACATTTATTTCTTAGTTATTTTATTTTATTTTCTTTGTTTATACATGTGTTTGGCATATCTAACCCACTCACAAAACTTTTGTCTTGTCTAGCAGGCTCATCTAGACATGCAAGTGTTGTTGTTCTACTCAACCAAGTGACAAAACCAACACAATAGATTGGCAACCATATTGGGGATCGGTATCAAATTCCCCCCTATTTGAGTTTAGAGAGCACCTCATTTTGATTGTTTTATCTTGCAGGTACCAAAATCGAGCTAGCCCAACCTACCAAAGTCAAAATTCAGAGTTGAGGAAGGAGTATTTCACTTGGAAATTTCTCCCCCAATGCGTGACAGTAAATGCATGGATTTTCTTGCCCACAGACGCACGTTGTGCGCACTGTGTGTGAAAAAAGCCTCATTACTCTATGCATTGTGCACCCTCTGCACACTTGTCAAAATTTTAACCCGTGCATAACTCCAATTTTTCAAATTGTAAGGGTTTTTCTGAATGGTTTGAAGGCCCCTAGCCTTCATATTTTTATTTCAATGCACTTTGTAAGAAAACTACACTCCACTTAGAGTATTTTCCCATATGAAAATTTATCTAACATAGGCACTTAGGGGGTAAAATGAACCAATATTCTCCTTTTTTTCTTTGTTTCCACATGGATGGCGTATTTGGATTGTAAAATTTTAAGTTGAGGTTATTCCTTTCATACATTAATCACTTAAAGTGGGACTAGAAACAAATTTTGACCCTCAAGTATGCTCTTCCCTCACACCCTAGTGTGATATTGGGAATCAGAAAGGAGGTTGAGAGGAAGCTTCATCTCCCTTAACAAAAATATTTAGGAGAGGACAAATCCCCCCTAGGGTTCCTCTTAGTTTGTTGAAATTCATCTTAAAGTTTTGTAAGGGCCCATACATGCCCACATGTTGCAAACTTAGGATAGTTTCTTAAAATTGTTTTCTTAGTTTACATCACAATCTAGGGAAGTTTAAAGATAAAAGTAATGGACCCATATGTCCACATTTCTAGTTCTTTAGGGATTTAAATATTCCGCAAGGTTGTACCAAAGACACATAGTAAGCTAGGTAAAGAAGATTTGTAAGGACCATAAGAAGTCCACATGTTGCAATTTCACACTTAAATTATTAAAATCTTGGCACACTCTTTCACTTACTTGCACACAACCACTCCTCACACACATAATTTCTATTTTGAAATAGTGGAGGTCGAAGTAGGTTTTCTCCAAAATAATTATGAAAGATCTGACTACTTCTTTGGAAATTATCCACACCCATTTAATTCAAATGAGATTGGTCCACACCTCCAATCTCTCAACCCACCACATCTAAAAAAATTATAAAAACACACTAAGTTTTCCTCCATCGGAGGTGCCAAAAGATTTTTTTTTAGTCTAGGTAGGATTTCGAGGGTAGGCATCCAAATAACCCCTCGTTATCAGGTTCTCACATTTTCAAACAATAGAAGTTGAGAAACAGGGAACTTTCAAATCCTCCAAGTGAAATGTTCCTACACCATAAGGGAGGGAGATACTCGTGAAGGATTGAAGGCCAAGGTCCGGTTGTTCTATGCATACCTCCTTGAGTCAGCCAACTCTTGGAAGGGCATTCAACCCGTGACAACGTTCTAATGCTGAAATCTAAATATCACACCTTGAACGAGGTACCTAGTGGCCAAAAACTTAGGACATCTACCCAAGTGGTGATTGTGGGATGCAATCACACCTTGGTCAGATTTTGTGTGGCTATTGGGAAATATCACTAGTTGTTTTGGGATATGCACCCTCTACCCCTCATTATAATTGATTACTTCAACCTTCACTAGTTAATCTTCCAGTGGATTTGAAACCCATTGTTGAGTGCTCTTGGAAGGTCTAGTGCTATTTGTTGGCACAGGGGCAGACCCAGGGTTCAATGCTCAAGAGTGCACCAACAAAGCCCTAACTATTGGCCCTTTCGGTAACACCTGCGAAGCAGATGAAGTCTCCCTCGAGGTAGAGACAGGGGTGGTTGCAGGACTCAGGTGTATGCAACCTTAGCTAGGACACAGATCTATGATTATCTTGCTTACAACGCACTTAGCATCAGTTATTTCCTAACATACATTCATTATACACTTCGCAGAAAGCACAAAGCACCGTAGTAATTACTCAGATCTAGCACTTAGCAATGATAAACAGGTTATACTCAATATATTAAGTACTTAGCATATTATGTATCGTATCTAGCATGCATTCATATATCATAAGCACAAAGCATCAATAAATATATCTAAACATATCAGAGCACTTAGCAAGAGAGAGACAAACACATCATCACATTACAAAGAGTTATCGTGGTTCACCCCCACCCTGGGGCTACGTCCACAAAGTCTTATTTATATTATCTTGGTCAAGAAGTTACAGCATGGAGCTTTGATGACCCTTACCCCGCATAGGACAAGAGATCTGTGCATATCGCTAGGTCCTTTTCCCCAGGTAGATCCAAGCACTAAGCCTTCTCACACTCTGTGCACTTAGCACTATTACATCATGCACAAAGATCTTACATTCACACAGACTTTTGATCACGTAGATCCAACTTATGCACTAAGCCATTGACTAGATAGGGACTCCTTTCTTACATGCCCTAGACCTCTATTTATACATAGAAAAAGGCCTAAACAAGGGCCAACATCCCTTTCCTGTTACAATATTCCCAAAAAACCCAAAAAGTTTCCACAAAAGGTGGCGAGATCTCATGATCTCTGCTTCGCTATGCGCTTCATCTTCGACAGACATTTGAGATAACAAATGGTCAACTATGACCAAGTATTCCTCAAAAATTGGTCGAGGGCCAACATGACCCCAACACTCACCTGTGACTCGTCCCGAGTCACTCTTCTCTAGGTAATTCTACCTCGAAGGCCTCAAGCTTCATTCGAGCTACTTTGACCTATTGCTTTGCTACTACTTCTTGCTCGATAAACTCCTGAATGAGTGTGTTACTAATTGGTCCTTCTAAGAACTCCTATGTTGTGTTCACAACCTGTTTCAGGTCTGTCCCTTGGCTCTCAATATCTAAGAATAGTTGACATGCCCTATCCTGCAAAGGTTAAAGTTGTTGCGTCACTTCCATGACCTTGCTTTGGATCATATGAATCTACTACTGCACGACACGTTATTCGTGGGACCTATTCATTTTCTCTATGGTCAGTAGGGCCTCCAGCTGTACCTATAACTTCTCAGCTTGGTACTTCACCTCCTGGAATTGTGACTCTAATTTATGCAATTCAGGGTTCTCAGATAGGTTCTCATGTATCTACGCACTTCTACTATTTAATTTCTTACATTCTTTAGTGAGTGCCTTAATCCTTTCTACAGTACTTGGGGCATTCATTTCTCATTGGTCACGTTCTTCTCATGGAGTACTCGGTATAGCTTGGAGCTCTATTTCTACTACTCTTTGTTGCAGTTGCTGAATGACTTCAGCAAGCTTTATTACTTGGCATTCTATGGGTTCTTCTGCCTTATGTCCTAAGCCAGTCACAGAGTGAAATGCTCTATTGACTGCTTCTTCGATCCCGATTTTCTTCACGAGAATTTTCTCCTTCTCCTTTTGGATCTTTGCATGTTCTTTATCAAACTTCTCTTGGATGGCCTCCTTCTCTTGTTGTGCAGCTTGGAACTACTCTATGATTCCTCGTGTGCATTCTTTAGGGCCTGGGTGGCCTACACTGTTACTTCTTCTACTTTCCGAAGGCGTACTTTGACTAGGTCGACAATCTTGCAAAGTTGAACTGACTCGTCTCCTACTTTGGGTGTTCCTTCTGGCATAGGCGCAGTGGAGATTGCACGGTTAGACTGGAGGGCTCGCTGTACTCCTTGGAGCTCAACTTCGATTTTGTTGTACATCGTATATTGCTTGGCCTCCTGCTTTTTTGTGATCTCTTCTATAGCTTCATTCAAAGTTGTGAGGAGAAAGCTGAAGTCATCTTGATTGAGCATGGTATTCATCTTGGTCACAACCGCTTTGGATTTCTTCTTAATGGAAGACTTCGAAGGTGACCCTTTTCTTTTCTTTAGAAATTTGACTTCATCTTCTGGTTGTTTTTCAACTTCTTCTAGGTCTTCGTCGTTACCTTCTTCATCTGGTGTGATGGAATCTATCCTTACAGAGCGGCTATCCACATCTTGAATTTCTTCAGTTTTCTTCGTCTCCTTTATCTTCTTTGTCTTCTTTGTCTTTTGTGTCTTACTGGGCCCAGGTGTGTCCTACGCAGCTTCTGGGTTGTTGATATCTAAAATATCTGTTCGATCTACTACAACAAGGAGGTCTATCGACCATTCCTTGGAAATCTCTTCAAGGTCTTCTTCTGTCAATTTATAATAGGACTGCAGTTGTTCCTGGTGCTCATCAACGCGTGGAGTTAGGTGTATGAAGTGGCGGTCCACGTCGAACTTCATTAAGGGTCTAAATCTTTGGAGTGTGTTCGGAGTAATGTGAGGTGTGGCTTATATCGTGGTCTTCAACTGGATGTAGTATCTGTGAAAGAGGGCATTCAATTGCCATTTCCTGCTCATATCTGTCCTGTACCATAATGTACTGAACTTCGCAGCCAATAGTTCAAATGGGAGGGTTTCAAGAGAAACGACATCCTCCAGCATCTCCCATGCTATGAAGGTGATCAAGATGAGAAGCCAGTTGAAGTGGAACTCATATCCTTGGTCTTATGCTTCTCTGCAATCCAATTCAATTTGATCCGCTAAGTACTTTGATGAGTTCATTTGGACTCCTTCTGCACATTTTGCTACGAGATCAACTACAAACCTAGATACTTGTGTTGGTCTATTCTTGCGGACTAAATTTCCTGTGATCATCTGACAGGCGAGGCACACTGCGCCACTGCCAATAGAGGTTACCTTGTAACCTCACACACCTTTTTCAACATTTCCATAGGCCTCTTTAATCTTATGCGAAAGAGCGTGATCTGCGATCTTTCCAGGGTAATAGTCTTGCAGGTCAGGGCCCTGCATGCTCAGCCCGATGATCTAATTGATCAGCATCAGATCAATCGTTATACACCGGTTCAACCAGAGATATCCTCCATGGTAGCTCGCCAGTAGCAATTTTACGCAAGCGTTCATTTCCTGGTGCCTGCCAAAGTGTGGAATCTTCATTACATTAAGTAAGGTGGACTGTGCGAGGTTCATCGTCCATTGTTGAGGGACAATATTGGAATTATTTCCCTTTGTCATCGTCATATACTTGTGCGGGGAAAACATACTATAGGATTTCCGATCACCAAGGTTGAAGTCACAAAACTTCAAAGCTGCGAGCTTGGTCTGCTCAGTGCGAACTACACGCACACCCTTTGGTAGGTACACAGTGATCATAGGATAGTTGTAATATTGGGGCACACTATCATGATTGATTTCACCTTTCAGAGGAGGTATGTAAGAGGGCAATATGCTCGAGATCAGTTTGGCATTTGCGATGTCATCTCTATGTTTAGTACATTTCTTGGCGGTCTGTCAGGATGGTCCAACTCAAGCAATGGATGGAGAAGTTGCTACTTCTCTTGACATCGAGGCTTAGACTCCAGTGGACATTCCTCTTTCCGACATAACTCTTTCGATTCTTAAGCTAGAGAGTACTTATCTCACTGATTCTTCTGCTGTGCTAAGTTCATTGGACATGTAAGCTCAGGATCACTCTCTCAGGTTGTCAAGGGGATGAAGGTACTGTAACCGAGTAGAGAGAAAGGCAAGGTAGTCACTATTCCACAATGCAGGTATTCTGTGAGCTCAAGATCTCAATTGGAAAAAGTGTCTTCCGAGCATGGCGCGATGGAATTAGTAAGTAAAGTTGTAATGGACTGCTTGCAATGGATAGGAGGGTCCACTAACTCTTGATCTGCCCGTTATGGCGTAGTCTAATGGTCAAGTAACAGGTCATAACTTTCTTTCAAGCCATTCGGGCCATCAATAGAATGGGTATATTGTCTTCTAATGGTTATATTACTTTGACATGGCGAAGTGCCATATGTCACTGTTCTTCTATCCCAAGGACGCTCAAATTCTGCATGTTTTTCCTTCTGCAGGGTTTCTTCTGGAACATTCTGTAATTTCTCCAACTTCGCTTTCTTCTTCATGAGTTTTCTATCCTTCTTCCCAATGAGCTTTGTCTTGATCATCCTTTTTTCATTCTGATTCTTTTCTTCTCTTGGCATGGTAACTTCGCAGTGCTGAGATTATTTCTTCAGATCCACGGGTATTACTTGTCCAACATATTTTTCGGTCTTCTGTGGTTCTTCTAGCGTTCTGTCAACTTCATCATCCAAGTTCCTGGGGTCAAGAACCCTTGATCTGTTCTCCCATTCTTCAATCAACTACGTGATCCTTCTAGTCAGGAAGTCTCTTAACTCTTGTCTCTGTTGTTCTAGGTCCTTTTCTGCTTCATGTTTTCTGGCTTGATCTTTCTCAATCCAAGGTTTACCAAGTAACATAGTAAACGGGGTGTTGTCCTCCATGAACTTAAAAATCTCAAAATCTTCTTCTGTTGAAGCTACGTGAGCATTCATAGATATCTGAGTGAGCTTTCCACATAGGTTTACCATCTTTCCTCTGGATAACCCTATTCCTCCTAATGAAGGGGTCATGTCAAGTCTTCCTATAGCTTTCCAAGTTCCTTCTGTCATAATGTTCACCTATTTTTCTTCATCCAAAACATAGTCAATGTTGAAGTCTCCTATTCTCACTTTGATCTATTCTTTCTCCTTGAAGATCTATGATAGACTAACATGTCGATGGTCATTCATGGTATCTCTCATCTGTAGCAATATCGTTTCTGATTCTTTATGGATTTCTTCTATAATATTGGTCTCTTGATCTTCTGTTACACATTATTTTCGTCATCCTTATGATCGTTAATGATGTAAACCTATCTGTTGCCTTCAGAGGGGTCAGTGGCCTGAGTTCCTAAAGAGAGAAGGGAGAAGAATTTTTCCTGAGAAAAGAAGTTTCATTTTCCTATGTAAAAACCTTATAAAAAAGGAAGTTCACAGGTTGCTATATAGGTAGAGTGCGAGAATGATCCATTCTCGTAGGTTGCACTATAGCTAGGGTGTGAGATGTTCGCAGGTTGCTCTATAGCTAGGGCGTGAGAATGCCTACACATGGGAAAAATGAGTGTTTTCTCGAATCTTCTAGAAGGAGAAACTTCTATGGTGAGGTGG
>SNQJ01S0039547.1:122251-148703 GCA_010110895.2 Picea sitchensis | reverse complement strand
AAGGCTTAAAACCAGAGCCATTAAAGTCTTTGAGCGTGTTGTGGGATTTAGTCAAAGGAGGAGAGCCGATGGATTTCCAGCAGGTAATAGACATGACACACGTCGAGGCACCCTCGTCGATAACTGTTCTACAAATGTTGTCGGAGACAATAACTTGTATTTGGAATGCGAGTTGAGGGGGTAACCTTGGAATGTGATATTCCAAATAAAAAATTATTAAATTCGTATTCGTGGGTTCGATTCCACCGATAGATTTCAATAGTGCCTTCTGTTGTATAGGACAACTTTGAAGGACTTCGAGGGTTGACATCGTGGATGGTGCTTGGGATAGATCTTCAACAATATTGTAGTTCTGGGCAACACAGGCATGAGGATTGAAATCCGATTTCTGAACGATGCCCTTTGGAGGAGGGAAAAGAACTGTGTTGAGGCTTGGTCATTCGAGATGAAGATGACTGTTTGTAGGTGGAGTCGTGGGAGATGGTTGGACCAATGAAGGAGGTATCACATCAACCTTCTCTTTGGAGGAAGAATAATATTTGGCTCGAGTGGTAAGTGTGATGTCATTCTTCTTTGAATCACCTGTACACATTAAGACATAGGATGTATTAGAGGGGGAAGGTTGGTCATAAATGACCAATTGGGCCTGTTGTTGAGAAGGGAAGGGTTGTGACAATACGGTCGGAGTGGGTGGTTTCGTGGTCCATTGAAGGAACTTAGTAACCTCGGCTCGTCGTGGACAATCCTTAGTGTAGTGATCATCACCACAGATAAGACAAGGGTATCATGGTTTGCGCTTATCCCTATCGTCAACAGGTGGTGTTTTGGTTCTCTCTACTTGCGAATTATTTTTTTCCTCCTTATTCTTACCCTTTCCCTTTCTGGATTTGTTTTTACCGGCTGGGGTAGATTGAACAAAATTTACCTCAAAAGTCTTGCCGGTGGGAGGGGTAGGAGACAGATCATTTTGAACATTAGAAGAAATGGGTTTGGGGTTGTTGCTAGAGGTTTGGATGGAATGAGGTTGGGCATGGGAAGTTCCAATCACACCGTCGACTGCATGAGAAGTAGTTGGAGTAGTTGAAGTGGCGGAAGTAGAAGGACGAGGCACATCAGGGAGTAAGTCGTAAAGAGTACCCATTTGTGAGTAAACGAGGTCAAAGTATTGAGCACGACTAATGGCATGTTCTTCTGTGACAACTCCACCCATGGAGATGTCACGAACGATGTCATTCATGAATGATTTCTTGAACCACTCTGCCAGCAATTGATCAGGAAGTTCGAGTTTGATGAGACGTCGTCTCCATCGCCACTCATGAATGTGATCAAATATATGAGTGGCTTTGGTTTGTTTGAAAGAACTCAAAATCTCGGTCCCCATTTCATAGCGGATCGATAACTGGTAGTGGGTGAGGAAAGCCATAGCAAGGGTGTTGAAGTCTGCGAAGAAACCTCGTGGTAATTCTATATACCACTTCGTGGCGGAACCCATGAGGGTTCACTGAAAAAGGCGTAAACGAATAGAGTCATCCATCAAGCAGTTGGATGAGAACCAAAGATGAAAAGTCATTACATGATTGTTTGGGTCCTCTCTCAGTTTACCATCGAATTTAGGGATGTCGGATGGTAGTTTGGCCGGTATGGCGGGCCATTGAGGAGAATGATGGATCAGATCATTTAAAATCCTCGACAAATTTGGGAGATCCAAGGTGGCTAATAAAGGTAACTATCTATTCACATGCGGGTACTGGTGACTTTGGGGAGGGAGTCCCGTCGACAAACCAGTGGGACCATAAGCAGTCTGCATATAATGCGAGGATCTGGGCAGATTCAGTTGTTGGTATGGAGGCAAGTAACTCATAGGGTTGTACCCTTGAACGGGGGCGTGGGGTTGAGCATTTGAGCCCCAAATAGGATTAGACGTACCTGGATAGGGTTGGCCTGTACTAGAGGGTATGACAAAGATCGTTTGAGGTTGTTTCTCCCCAGTCGGTGGAGGATTATGTTGTATAAGATGATTCCAATACTGGGCCAAGGATGGAGGTATGTTTTGTCCATAGGGTGGGGTCGATGGGGGTTTCCCTCCAATTAGGGGTTGTGTCCCAATTGGGATTTGTCCTGCAAGGGGGGGGTTGAGTTGGGCCTCCTTGGTGAAATTGTCCACCAACAAGAATATGGTAATTTGGTGTGAACGACGGAATGGTGCCACTAGGATCAGCGCCTCTGATAGAGGATGGAAGAGGTCCTCTGAAAGGGGGCAGAGGAAGTGTCAGAATGAAACTGGGAAGATGGTGCCCAGAAGGAGTGGGACCACCAGGAGTTCCAGATGTGATTTTCATAGGCATGGGAATAGAAGCATTCAACGCATGATATCCGGGTGGAAGTGTTGGGGTGACTCTGGGTGAAAGTAGTGTGCTAGTGGGGACTTAGCTAGCCGTGGTAATCCCGGTGTGAGGACTCACAGTATCTGTGTAATGGACCATTTGTAGAGGGAGAGTCAAGATGTGGTCAGCTCGCAGAGCTTCTGTACTAGGAAAATAATAAGCAGTAATAAAAGGTACTGCGTCTGGATCAAATGTTTCGGGCAGATCAGGTGCGATAGTGATATCAACGCCTGCTCCTGAGCCAAAGAGATCCTGTCTAAAAATGCTAGTAGTCCAAAAAGGGTCTTGACCCTCAAGCCCTAGGAAAGGTCTAGTTGGTGATCCAGAAGACTGAAAAAATAAGGCTCCAGAAGAATTCACTCACACAATACGTCTCTCGGAGTTGGGATGAAGTCGAAAGTCCTCTCGAGAATTGGTAATTCAGAACCGTTCTAGAGAGTTAGTTCTTTCCACTTGTGGAGTGGCAAAGTGTTGGACTTCACGTTGTTGAGGAGAGCCCTCCGGTGAGTTGGTAGGAAAGGGTTGAGAACCTTCCAGATTTTTTGGGGGTAAGCCTTGCATTCTACGTGAACGACGTGGAGGGTTAATTGTGATCGAGTTAGAAACTTACGAAGGAAATTATATGGTCAACTTGGGTGAACAAACAACATGCGCTAGTAAAAATATAGGAAGCAAAACCAAGCAAACAAGACCTTCTAATTCCGAAGTCACTAGTTGGTGATGAAATCCAACATCGCAACGACGAGACAAGCTGGGCTGGGGTGGAAAAGTTACATTGATGACCTGCTTAACGGACTTACACCTTGGTGCAATATCCCACTCATAATCGTGGGTATACCCTCCAAGGAGCCCGAGTGAGTTTGGCCAATGTCGATTCCATGTTTTGTGAAGACTTTCCCCTTCACAGTCACCTTGTGTAAGACCCTAAGAGGATAGGCTACTAAGGTTACCACTAACAACAATAATGCATGGGGGAATAATCGACAGTCTAATCCACACACAAGGACAGGGTATCTAGCCCAAAATCAGCTTGAGAGGCTTCCACTCATCATTGTGGGTATACCTTCAAGTGACCCCCGTAATACGTGCAATCTTTACATCGATATCAATAAAGCAGGGTGAGTAACTCTGTCAATCTCAATGCGACCTCGGGTTTGACCCTTGTGTGAGAAGGGCTTCCCAGGAAAAAATGCTACAAATGGAATTTGACACCCCTTACCACAAGATGCTATTGTGTGTTTTGTGCTTTGGAGAGTGTATCTCACTGTCTATTCCAAAGCTCTAGCCTAGGTAATGTTGGTGTAAAAGAGCCCTAAAAAAAAATGTTACTAGTTAAATTTTAAAATTGCGCAATATTATTAAAGGCTATTGTTACTCAAAGGAGACGAAAATGAAACCGATGTTGTGTGAGACTCTGACCCAACAATGCATAGATAGGAATGAATGATACAATTTTTTTGTTCGATGAATCCTATTTACAGGAAGGAAAGAGGAGTTTTCTGGAACAATATGAACTACGATGTATGATCTTCTTTGAAATGCAATATCAATCAATCATGAACAATGCAAATTCTCTATTCGTTCTATTTCAACAATGGAATGCCAATATTTTCGAATAAAAAGTTGCTTAAAAAAGAGAAAATGTCTTTAATTTTTTTATTAGAAACCAAACAACAGTGGTGGAACTAAGAAAAAACAAGCAACCCCTAAATTCCAAATCAAAAAATGAAGGAGAATCATAGCCATATAATGCCCGGAATGGGTCATACCAATGGACATATGATCAGTGGTATTATAACAATGTTCCCCCAAATGTAACCACTTAATTCATGCCTTTTTCTACCTGGACACATAGTTACGTAAATACCCCCCGAGCCACTTGTTCATTATCTCTTTCTGACCATTTTTCTGGTGGGGTGGTAACTAGTGCTAGGAGTCAACTCTATGCCAACCAACCTAAACAATTCCTGGAAAAATGCATTAAGGAACCAACTGTCTCTGTCACTGGCAATGTATGTTGACAACCCATGGAGTCTGAATACCTCCCTAAAGAACAAATCCTTTACCTATGATGCCTTGTATTATGAGGATATGGAAAATATATGTGCAAGCTTGGTAAACCATTCGACGACCACATATATACAATCTCTTTCCTATACTTTAGGTAAACCTATGATGAATTCCATGGGCATGTTTTCCCACTTTTTCTCTAGAATGGTTAATGGCTATAGTAACCCCACAAGATGAGTCCGCTCTGACTTGTTTTGTTGAAAATTCATACACTCCCGCACATGTCTCAATACATCATCTTTGAGGCCCTTCCAAGTGAACCTCTCCTTGATCTTCCTGTAAGTTTTAAAGTACCCATGATGCCCTACCAAGGGTGGTTCATGCATAGCCCTGATAATCTTCTCCTTTAGTGTAGATTCTAAGACTAAGTATATGCGGTCCTTGTAGTAGATGGTGTCATCCACCACCTTGTACCTATCATCCTGTATGCCATGATTGATCAACTCACCAATAAATTTATTCTTGGAATACTCTACCAAGATATGCAATTTTTAGTCAACTGAAATCTCTAAAAGTGAACATATTTCTACAGTGAAGATAGGAGGTAATGTTGGCATATCCCAAAGTGACCAATCCATGGTACCACCACTCATGGGCCTCTCCATCCAAATTAAAAGTAGTGAATTTAATCACCTCCACCTTTTTCATAGGGTTGAGTTGGAAATATGTGTCCAACTTCTGTACCCATTCTCTATCTGTGCACTTGTTGGAACCATCAAAGGAAGGAATGGATAAATTTCCAACCTTCCGCATGAGATCAATGTTTTGTGGACCCTTGTTGAAATCTCTTGGTTTGTTCCTATATTTAATGGTACAATAGTCCTTTAGTGACATGGCTACTCGAAAACCCTCACCAAGAGCCTAGTACTCCTCCCAATAATCATTATAGGTTTCACCCTGTCCTTGCTGCCCTTGATTTCCTATTTGTTGCTCCCTGAGGAAATTAGGAAAAAGAGGTCTAGGAATCACTCTACTGGTGGTCCTAGTGCCAATGTGCGTGGGAATGTTATTGTTTCTTCCTTCTGCATGATTCTCATTGTTCTCATTGGAGAACCCTACACCATTGTTACCCCTATGGTTTTGGTTCCCATTTTGTCCATTAATGCCCCCTAAAGCATTGTTGCCCCATGGTTTTGGTTCGCTTGAGTGTTGTTAATTAATTGATTTAGTAGTTGTGCTAGTTGTTGCTTCCCTCTGGCTAAAACTTCTAAGATATGCATGGCCCTGTCCTCATTATTGTTGTCCCCATGTCTCCCTCTTTTTCTACTTCTGGTTGGTCCACTTCTTCTTCTTCTTCTGAGTGAAATATGTTTTCTTCTCCTCTATACCTTCTTATCCTATATGTAATGTGTGTTTCGTTCCCTGGAAGCATCAAATCACCATGTAATGTTTAGGCTAGTGGGAAAACCAGCTATGATACCACTGTACTAAGGAATGAGACATTCAAAGACACACCCCCAAGGTGGGTCCCACTCATAGGAGGCACTTATACTTCTATCCTTATCAAAATGGGCCAAAGTCTCATCGGGGATTTGAACCTGGGTGAGGAGAGTGCAAGACCAACCTCCCAAATATCTTGTTAAACCACCTCAACCTTTAAATTTTAAGGACATTGGGGTGGGCTTTGATCCACTTATGTGTGAAGGGGTCACACAACCATTCATCATATCATGTTAGCATTGTCATATCATATTAGCAATGGAAATCAACGTGTTAGGAGGAGGGTCCTTGTCCTTAAGTGGAGGTCCCCATCCTTCAATAATGGGATCAAGGTCCACCATTATTACCTTCTATATGCCATTTTCATACTTGGGTTCTTCAAGTCGATATGGCTTTGATATTTTTTTTGGATTTTTACTCAATTTGTAAACAGACTCAAACCCCTCATGTTCACCCCTTTCTCTAACTTCTGTAAGTTTATGGTTGTCATAAAGCTTTGTCAAACACTTGTGGGCACATTCCCAAACCCAATATAGACCCTCTGTCTGCTTCTATATTTTTATGATTTCTATTTGGATAGTTTTTATATAGTTTATCAAAGGTTGGTTGAGTTTTAATGCCACATACAAGTTTCATATTTCAAGCAAAATACCACAACAAGATACCAAGATAACAACATCAAATAGAACACTATAACAATAAGCAATTTCCACTAGAAAAAAACTTGATTTTATTAGATATATCTAACCTTAGTCCAAAGCTGATACAAATATGAGAGATTGGAGAGATAATTTGCTATAGGTTGTTGTAGGAGACTAAATCGTCTCCTTCCCAAACTACCAACCAATAGAGGAAAGCCACTATAGGTCCATGATCCTAGCCAAGGTAAAAATTCCCTCCCCAACTGCAAACTTGGTCCAACCAGAAGATAATATGTCCCAATAAGAAGAGAAACTTGGCAAGTACAATTATATCAGCCTAGCACCATGAAAATTGACCCCAACAGTAGTGAACTTGACCCTCCAACAAATAAACTTGCCCCTCTACTGTCAACTCATCCAACAAGGAGAAAACTCAGTCTCCAACTAAATAAGTCAGCCCCAACTCAAGATAACTCACTCCTCTCACAACTAACTTGGCCAACAAATAGAGAAAATTCAACCCAATGAGAGATATGACCCAGAAATAGGGAAAACTTGACCCTCACACTAGCAGACTCAACCACAAAGCTAGAACTCAACTGCCAAAAGATAAAGTCAACCATAATAAGAAAAATTCAATGCCAAGATGATAAAATCTGTCACAATGAAGCATAATGAGTGCATCTGAGTATGATCTCTCCTCCACGATTATCTAGGGTTGATAGTTTCACCACCGAACCGAATGCCAAACTCCTCTAGGGTTTTTCATCCCAAGAGCCAATGCCACAAGAGCTCTCTCAATTTCATTTTTAGAAAATAACAAAAGCATAATGAGAGAGGGCACCTCAATTCTCCTTTTATTTCCTTGTTGACCCTTTTTCGACCCTTTTACCCTTTTAATAAATTAAAGTGACTTTATTAACTCAAAGTTACTTAAAACACCTTTTTATCTAATTACTCAATGACACCTTTTAAACAGATTACTTTCTCTCTCTGATGACATTAAATAATTGATTAATTTCCTTTTCCTCCACTGACTATAGCCTATGGGAATAACTTAGGTTATTACGTCGATCTCTTGGAGTTGCTATTTGGAAAGGGACATTACAATCCTCCCTCCCCGAGATTGCTTTTACTCAAGCAACTGCAAGTTAGGATGTTGGAAGATCTATTCACCTTCCCATGTGGCATCCTCTATTGGAAAATATCTCCACCTGACGAGGTACTCTCGGATCACCCTATTTCACAATGTCCTCTTCTGGACCTCGAATACCTCCTCAGGAACCAACACTAACTTCCCTCCTCATCCAATGGAGGTGACTTTTCCGAAGAAGTGACCTATTGTCCCAATTCCTTCTTGAGACACGTAACATGAAATACATTGTGGATCTTACTTCCCTCCGACAACTCAAGCTCATAAGATAGCTATCCAACTCTTTAGATCACCTTCTAGGGGCCATAAAAGTGGGTATCAAGCCTTTTGGCACCACTTTTATTTAGTGACGACTATCTATATGGCTGTAATCTAAAAATAACCAAGTCCCCCACCTCAAAAATGCACTCGAATATGTGCTTATCTGCATAAATCTTCTGCTGATTTTGTACCACATATAAATTGTCCTTAAGAGCCTTAAGGATTTCTTGACTCTCCTAGATCCAATCCTTGGATTTGGGAGCCCTGCTATCCCCAAACACCAAATCAACAAATGAAGGATCATCATATCCATATAATGCTCAGAATGGGGTCATACCAATGGACATATGATGAGTGGTATTATAACAGTGTTCCCCCAAATGAAACCACTTAACCCATTCTTTCTGTTGTCGAGACACGCAATTACATAAATACCCCTTGAGCTACTTGTTCACAATATCTGTCTGACCATTTTTCTGGGGGTGGTAACTAGTGCTAGGAGTCAACTCTGTGCCAACCAACCTGAACAACTCCTCCCAAAATGCACTAAGTAACCGACTGTCTCTGTCACTTACAATGTACTTCGACAACCCATGGAGTTTGAATACCTCCCCAAAGAACAAATCCACTACCTGTGTTGCATTGTATTATGAGGATATGGAAAGGAAATGTGAAAACTTGGTCAACCGATCGACCACCACATATATGCAATCTATGCTATGTAATTTAGGTAAACCCATGATGAAGTCCATTGACACGCTTTCCCACTTTTGCTCCAGAATGGTTAATGGATGTAGTAACCCCACATGATGAGTTTTCTCTAACTTATTTTGTTGACAAGTCATACACTCCTGCACATGTATCAATACACCATCTTTGAGGCCCTTCCAAGTGAACCTTTCCTTGATCTTCTTGTAAGTTTTAAAGTAACTAGGATTCCCTGCCATGGGTGTGTCATGCATATCCCTCATAATCTTCTCCTTCAATGTAGACTTCAGGACTAAGTATATGTGATCCTTGTAGTAGATGATGTCATCCACCACTTTGTACCTATCACATTGTATGCTGTGATCCATCAACTCACCAAAAAAATTATTCTTGGAATACTCTACCAAGAGATGATATTTCTAGTCGGCTGAAATCTCTGCAAGTGAACATATCTCTGGTTTGCTAGAGAGAGAAACAACCACCACATTTTTCTTCCCTTTCACATACTCAATGTTGAAGTCATATACCTGCAATTTTCTGACCCACTTCTGTTGCCTCTCATTTAAGTCCTTATGCCCCGGGAAGTGTCTCAAACTGTTGTGGTCAGTCTTAACCACATATTTGACACCTACCAGGTACTGTCTAAATTTCACCAAGGCACGCATGATGGAAAGTATTATCTTGTCGTATATGGAGTAGAGTCTCTCTGAATATATTATTTTCTTTCTCTCATATGATATCATATGTATTTTTTTCATCAAAACTACTTCTATTCCCTCACTCAATGCATCACACTCAAACAAAAAGGGATGAGTGAAATTAGGTAGTGTTAAAACTGGGCAAGTGCTCATCACTTCCTTCATCCTGTCAAATGTATTCTATGCCTCCTTTGTCCACCTGAATTCCCCTTTCTTCGTGATATCTATGAGTAGTGCAGCCGAATATGAAAACCATTTCACAAACCACTGGTAGTAGCTGCATATTCTGAAGAATACACGCAAATGTGTAAGGTTCTTAAGTGGTGGCCAATCCAATATGGCTTGGATCTTCTCCTTATGTACCTATACACCCTGGGCACTGACCACATGACCCAAATTTAGGATCTTTGTCATGCCAAACTCACACTTTGACTCCTTAGAATACAATGACTGTTCCTCCATGATGCTCAAAGTCTCACCCAAATGCTCCAAGTTTTCCTCCCATGTTCTGCTATATATCAAAAGATCATCAAAGAACAAAAATAAGAACTTCCTCAACTTATTTTTGAAGATGTGGTTCATGTAGGATTGAAATGTAGTTGGTGCGTTGGTCAACCTATACGACATGACCAAAAACTCATAATGCCCTTAATGAAATCTTAAAGAAATTTTGGGGATATTTTTCTCTCTGACTCTGTTGATGATACCCCGTTCAAAGATCAATCTTCGAAAAATACACTGCTCCATGCAACTCATCCATAAGGTCATTGATCCTAGGGATAGGGTAATTGTTCATGATTGTGTTCTTATTCAAGGCCCTATAGTCGATGCACATGCACATTGTGCCATTCTTCTTCTTCACCAACATTACATAAGAATAGAATGGACTAGAGCTAGTCTTGATGTTTCCAATCTCCAACAGTTCCTTAATAGCCTTCTTAATTTCATCCTTGAATTTCTTTGGATGTATGTAAGGAGTAGTAATCACCAATTTTTCTCCCTCCTCCAACTCAATGGTGTGCTCAAATCCCTTGTCAGACGGTCTCCTTGAAGGTATCTATCCAAAAACCTTGTCATGCTTACTCAACAATGCCTGGATATCTGCATGATGATGCTGTTGGACCTCTGCATTTACCTGAGCCGTAATCAAGCACTCGAATACACATGCTACATATCCATGTTTGAAAATGACCTCCATATTTTTTTGACACAATCTTAGGGCCACCATTTGACATGCCCGTTAGAACAACCATTTTGCCATTTTTTGAATTGAACTTCATCTCCATTACCTCGTATTCATTGTGATTCCCCCCAAGGAATTAAGCCACTGAACACCCAAAACTATATTGGTGTATGCAAAATCAACCACATAAAAATCATCAGTCAAGGTATAGTTACCTAATGTCACAAGCAACCTCGAAATATTCTCCATGCATGTTATAGTAAATCCATCAACCAGTACCATGCTGAACTCCTCTATAGCCATGTGTCTCTTAGCTACCAATACTTCATCAATGAAGTTATGGGTCGCCCCACCATCAATCAAACCCGTGACATGTTTCCCCCATAGTACCCCTCTGACTCTAAAAGTGTAGTATCTAGAAGTTCCTGATAGAGTAGCGATAGTCACACCCTTGGCCTCCTCATGAGACTACTCAACACTCAAGCCTCCCTACTCGTTGCCCTGTTCCTGTGTAACTTCCTCCTCTTCCTTGTCACTATCTAAGTGCACCTCTATGTAGTGTAAATTTCCCTTCCCCATGCACTTGTGTCTCGGTTACCAAGGTTCTTTGAAACTGAAGCAAACATTCTTTTTTCTGAACTCATTACGAGTCACCTCATCCAACTTCTCCTTTCGAGTCCACTCTTTCTGAAAAGGTTTCTTATCTTTGTTTTTATATGGAATGAAAGGCTTGGATAAAGTTTTTTTTTTTGAGACCGCATCCTCCATGTCCCATGTCTTGATAATGGCATCCTGCAGAGTCTCAGGTTTTAAGGATTTTACCCAACCATCTAGTGGCTTAGATAAACCTTCAATGAACAACATAACTAGCCTCTGCTCAGAAATATTTGTCACCATGACTGCAAGACTTTGAAAATCTGTAATGTAAGCATCCCGTGTCCCAATATGCTTGAGTTGTGTTAGCTCTCTAAAATTTAATTCTAGATCTTTTTTGTCAAACCTCTCCATCAAATTCTTTGTGAAATATAGATAGGAGGTAATGATGGCATGCCATAGAGTGACCAATCCATGGTACCACCACTCATGAGCCTTTCCATCCAAATGCGAGGTAGTGAATTTAATCACCTCTACCTCTGTCATAAGGTTGAGTTGGAAGTATGTGTCCAACTTCTATACCCATGCTCTAGCCATGCACTTGCTAGAACCATCAAATGAAGGAATGGATAACTTTCCAACCTTCTACATGAGATCAATGTTTTGCGGGCCCTTGTTGAAATCCCTTGGTCTGTTCCTATATTTGATGGTACAATAGTCCTGTAGTGACATGGCTTCCTGAAACCCCTCACCAAGATCCTGGTACTCCTCCTAGTAATGATTAAATGTTTCATCTTGTCCTTGCTTCCCTTCATTTACCATTTGTTTCTCTCCCAGGAAATTAGGACAAAGAGGTCTAAGAATCACTCCACTGGTGGTTCTAGTGCCAATGTGTGTGGGAATGTTATTTTTGCTACCTTCTACATGTTTCCCATTGTTCTGATTGGAACCCGCTGCACCATTGTTACCCCTATGGTTTTGGTTCCCATTTTTTCCATTAATGCCCCCCAAAGCCATTGTTTCCCCCATGATTTTGGTTCACTTCAGTGGTTTTAATTAACCGATTCAGGATTTGTGCCAATTGTTGTTGCCCACTGGCTAAACCTTCTAGGATCTGCATGTCCCTTTCCTCATTATTGTTGTCCCCCATGTCTCCCTCTTGTTCTTCCTATGGTTGGTCCACTTATTCTTCTTCTTATAAGTGAAATGTGTTTTTTTCTCCTCTACACCTTCTTATCTGGTATGTAATGTGTTTTTTGTCCCTTGGGAGTATCAAATCACCATGTAATGTTCAAACTGGTAGGAAAACCAGCTCCGATACCACTGTAATGTCCCACTTAATTTTTTTTTGGATTTTTACTCAGTTTGTAAACAAACTCAACCCCCCTATTCACCCCTTTCTCTAACTTCTATAATTCTATGGTTTTCATAAATATTTTTCAAACACTTGTGGGCACATTCCCAAACCCAATATAGACCCTCTGTCTGTTGCTATATTTTATGATTGTTGTTTGGCTAGTTTTCAGATAGTTTCTCAAAGGTTTGTTGAGTTTTAATGCCACATACAACTTTCATATTTCAAGCGAAATACCACAATAAGATACCAATATAATAACATCAAATAGAACACTATAACAATAAGGAATTTCCACCAGAAAACTTGATTTTATTAGATATATCTAACCTTAGTCCAAAGCTGGTACAAATATGAGAGATTTGAGAGATAATTTGTTGTAGGTTGCTGTAGGAGACTAAATCGACTCCTTCTGAAACTGCCAACCAATAAAGGAAAGCTATTCTAGGTACACAATCTCTAGCCAAGATAAAAATACCCTCCCCAACTACAAACTTGATCCAAACAGAAGATAATACAGCCCAACAAGAAGGGAAAATCAACTAACACAGTTATATCAGCCCAACGCCATGAAAATCAACCCCAACAATAGTGAACTCGACCCTCCAACAAATAAACTCGCCCCTCTACTATCAACTCAACCAACAAGGAGAAAACTCGACCTCCAATAAAACAAGTCGCCCCCAACTCAAGCTAATGAGCCCCTCTCATAGCCAACTCGACCAACAAATAGAGAAAATTCAACCCAATGAGAGATACGACCCAACAATAGGGAAAACTCAACTCTCACACCAGTAGACTCAACCACAAAGCTAGAACTCATCCATCAAAATATAAAATCAGAAATAATAAAAAAAATTCATTGCCAAGATGGTAAACTCTGTCACAATGAAACACAATGAGCAGATCTGAGTATGATCTCTCCTCCAAGATCAACTAGGGTGGATAGTTTCACCACCGAACCTAATCCCAAACTCCTCTAGGGTTTTTTGTCCCAAGATCCAAAGCCATAAGAGCTCTCTCAATTTCATTTTTAGAAAATAAAAAATGCATAATGAGAGAGGGTGCCCTCAATATCCTTTTATTTCCTCATTGACCCTTTTCTGACCCTTTTACCCTTTTAATAAAGTAAAGTGACTTTATTAACTCAAATTCACTTAAAACACCTTTTTATCTAATTACTCAATGCCACATTTTAAAAAGATTTCTTTCCCGCTCCGATGACATTAAATAATTAATTATTTCCCTTTTGCTCCACTGACTATAGCCTACGAGAATCTCTTAGGCTATTACGCCGATCTCCTGGAGCTATTGTTTGGAAAGGGTCATTACATCCTCTGAAGCTGGTGGTGGTTGAAGCACCTTTTCAACAGTGGTGGTTGGATTTTATTGGTGAATTTAAGGATAATTCCAGTAATGGTTACTGATGGTTTTTAACTGCTACTGATTATTTCACTCAATGGATGGAAGCCATCTCGACCAAGAGAGCGCCAAAATAAGCAATGATAAACTTCCTTGAAGAAAGAATAATTTCTAGATTTGGCATCCCTGCCAAAATTACTACTGATAATGCCAAGGATTTCAGTCTAGTGGCATTGAATGAGTTTTGTTTCAAGTACGAGATCATTTTGTCACATTCTTCGAACTATTACCCCTAAGGAAAAAGACTGGCAAAATCTAGTAATAAGAGCATCATGAACATTTGAAAAAAGATTGTCAGAGATAACAAAACGAGTTGGGATAAAAAAATTAAATACGCCCTTTGGGTGGATCACACAACAACCAAGACATGCACCAGGAAAACCCCATTTGAATTAGTTTATGGGATGGAAGCAAGGTTACCTGTAAATCTCTATATTCCAGCTTTGCAATTATCTCAACATTTTTGTATTGATAAGGAAGTGCTACAAGGAATGATTACTCAACTCATAGAATTGGATGAGTCCAAAAGAAAGGATTTTGATCAAATGGAAAGAAATCATGACAAAATTAAGGGAAACTTTTATCACAAAGCAAGGAAAAGGGTTTTTAAAGAAGGATACTTTGTTCTAATGTGGGACAAAAGAAGGGAGAAACCAATAATGCACCATAAATTTCACTGTTTGTGGATAGGACCTTACCAAATAAAAGAAAGATTAGGTTCTGATTCTTTTTAATTAGCTACTGTCGAGGGGCGGAGGATGCCATTGCTAGTTAATAGATCTCTCCTGAAGCCCTATTTCTATGATGGGACTTGATCTCCATGGGCCTTGGGCCCCAGGTAATTAGGTAGGTCATTTTTCTTTCTTGCATTTGCATTTTTTGTGTTCATCCTAGTGTAGTTGCATTTGCTTTCATATTTTGCTTTACGTGTTGCTTTATTTGCATTTCTGCATAATTGTTTACTATATTTGCTAGAATCTTATTACATGTTAGTTAGAAGTTTTTAAAAAATGAAAAATGTTCTAATGGATAGTTGGATTTTTGAAGATTTGATTATATGAATAAAGGGGTGAGTGTGCCACCCTTCGATGTTGAGGTTCTCATGTACTCTATGCTTAGCACATGTTCCCAAGTAGGAGCCAAATGTTACCCCCCAAGATAGGGGTAACTAAGGACATGATTTCTTGAGGCTCATAGGTTGAAGACATGGAGTGTCGAGAGCTAGTTGAGCGGACAAAGCCCCTCCTCTTACCACACATCACCATTGATCGACAACAACAATGTTCACCACAATAGCATGGCCCACAGAGGACAACATGTATTTCTTCATGAGGTAACAAATCTAGTCTCGTGGTAAGTGTCCTTTTAATAATTAAAGAATTTGAGCATGTTGCATAGAGTCTTTTCTTGATTATGAAGACATTTTCTTGGAAATTATTCCTTTTGCCTCATTTCACCTTGGTGGTTGACATGTTTTCTTAGTAAGTGGGTCATCCTAGGGAAAATAGTTGCTACTAGGGGGTGTTCTTGAAGAGTCATTGTACCATTCTCATCCATACCACTTTCCATGCTTATTCCCCTCTGTTTCCTCATCTTTTGGGTTTTCGGGCTTATTGAGCCCAAGAAGGGCTTGTACCTAATTTCATGGGAAGAAGGGGATAAAGGCAAATAGGTGTTGTAGCTGGAAAAAGATAAGATCCATGGATTATCCTTTAGATGCTTGTCTTAAATTCATGAGAGCAATGAAACGCTTCTCCACAAGAGATTCAAGGACCTGTAAAAAGGAAAACACATAATTAAATAAATGTCCCACTTGTTGAGGGAATGCATTTGCGGTGTCTTTTACTTTCCTTGCACATGACACTCGATGTGTTCTTAGATTCAAGTGGAATTACGGTGCTCCTTACTTTCTATTTCAAATAACACTCAATGTTTTGGACCATAATCAATTAATGGAAAATAAAGAGCTTGGAAAAATGTTGCATTGCAAATGAGGATGTAACACACCCTCTACAAAGGCACCCATAAATGAGAAAATATGAGCCCATGATATGTCAAGAACCCCATTCCAAAAAGTCATACCCCCATCCACCTCATACTCTTTTACATGACTTAGAGAGGGTCTTCTTGGAAAACACTCATTGACTTGAGGAATGATCTACCCAATATGGCACCATGACAACCCTCCAATACTTAAATTTGGTAAGTTGTATAAGGTCTTTGAACATTTGTTTAATTTGAAAAGGGGGGATTTAATGCACATGTTTGGGTGTTTCTTTTTTTAAATGTGGCTTAATTGGAATGATACATGTGACTTGTGGACCCTTGGAGGGCATAATTGTTTGTATTTGTAGGGTCTTTCCAAGTGTAAGCTATTCCATGGAGGAATGTGCCATTTTGAGCTTCACGGGGGTTGAAAACCTCAAGGATGGACACCATGCCCCAGAGGATGGGTAGAGGACCCTGGAGCCATTGCACACTTGAGATGATGGACGTTGCCTTTGGAGGAACTTGGAAACCACTAGGTGATGACATGATAGCCCCTTCCACTTGGATGTTGGCCCTTGGAGGTCCAAGACATCATCTTCCAAGCCTTGACGTCATGAGGAGGCTAGAGTTTTGATGGGATTGATGGTTCTAGAAGAGAGATGATGTGGTTTTAAGAAGGAATATGCATGACATAACACTCCAGAGCATGAGAGATGGACACATGGACTTTGGAGGCCCAACTACTTGCATATAGAGGCTCAACATCTCACTTTTGAGGCCTAGTGTCACCCTTTTAGGGCATGATGTCACCCTTCTAAGAGATTTAATTTTTGTAATTTATATTTTTAAGTTATAAAAGTAAATAGAGGAGGTTGGCCTCCTTCTAATTTGTTGTTGACATTTAAAATTGGGCAAATTGGTTTCAGGTGACCTCATATAGATAAAGGTCACCTCATTTTAATTGTAATAACAACTCACTTGAGAATTACATACATTCTTGGTTGAAATTTTTTCCCTACACATGCAATTCGCTCCATCTTGCCTCTTGTGCTTTTGGATGCTTCTACTTGTCTATTGGTGAATGAAGGCTAGAGAATTCTCTTGATGCTTATTTCTTAGCAATTGTGGTGGAATATTCTTGATAAGTAAGGGTTTTTCATGCTATCTCTTGGATTAGGTAAGAAACTTTTTCAATTATATGTTTTTCTTCTTGATCTCAAGGTTGTTTTGTCAAACTCTTGAAGAAGTATAAGGGCATACACCCTCCATGAAGATCTATCTTTTATTTTCATTGAAAAGGCTACTTTAAAAGGTTGCTACAAGGAATAAAAGGGCTTACACCCTTGTATATTTACCTTTCTAAGGTTTGTTTACTCTAGGGAGTAAAAAGGCTTACATCCCTAGAGGAGTAATAAACCCTAGCTCATAAGCAAGAGACTCCATAACCCAATAGATAAGGCACTAATATTTTGCGTTGGAGATTGAATATTATGCATTGGTAAACGTGATATCAAGGAGATTGAATTGTTAAAGTTTGGAATTGTATTTTACATGCTTTAAGCTATATTGTTCCCTAATGGTGTCTTGATTAGTGAAGAGATCTAGCTGATGTAATAAACTTTAAGCTACAACCAATAGGGTTGGATCCAATTCACTATTTTTCATTCTTTTACTCACTTTTCTATTACTAAATTTCACTTGCACGCTATCAATATTGATCTATTGCTTAAGGGATTTTGTATTAAAAGTTTGCTACAACCATAAATCTGTTACATATCTTGCTAATAACACTTAGTAACAACCCTCTGATTTCTATCAAAGTCTCGCTCTAATCACTGGAAAATCATCTACTTGCTGCTAGCTTTATTTCCAACATCTTGCACTTGATTTTGATGGTTAATGTTGCAACTTCCATAATATATATATATAACATATATATATATATATATATATATATATATATATATATATATATATATATGCTCTCTCTCTCTCTCTCTCCTCCATACTTGTTGCATTTTGGGACAGCAAGATTTCTTGTTGATTCCCCTTTGGTTTGAGGCTTAAATATTCATAATTTGTCTTGTTAGGAGTGGGTCTATCATTGTTTTGTAGGTACACTACCTTGGCAACCATTTCTTGTCATGAGCTCTCATATAAACTCTTTCTGTTGTGACCTTGATCTATGGGGCAAATTTCTCACAGTCACTTTCCACTTTCCATCAATCCCCCTAGGGTCACAGAAATATACATTGGTTTATCCTTCAATAAAAGCCGAGGGGGACTTGTTAAGGTGCTTGGAGTTATAGGTATTCCAAGTTGTATTTACACACTTGTTTTTTAGATTTAGGATTTACCCAAACTACAATCATTACCACTTGTGTCACAAGCTCACACTATTGCAAATAGAATTATAAAAGGAAAAATTATTTAATACAAAGGGAAAAAAATTGATAAAAAACTAAAACAAATAAAATTACTTGTTTTTTAAAAATATTTTAAAATCTACTATATTTTTGATGAATTAGGAGGTTAGGAAGGTTAGTAATGTGGCAAATATTTTTAGATTGGGATCTAATATGAGTGTATATAGGGCAATACAAGAAGAAGTGTTTTTCATATTCTCTTGGTGTCACAAAGACAATTCTATCACTTATGATGTTTTGGGAGAAAAAATATAAATTAAAAATAAATAAATCAAACCCTTAAAAATATATATATATTTTTTATAATACATATTCTTTTTAAAATAACATAAATTTAAAACAAATTCCAAAAGTTTTTTTTTTTTTAAAATTAAATGAAAAACTAAACTAAAAACTAAAACATATATAATTGGTTTTATAATATATATTATTTTTAAAATAAAATAAATTTAAAATATGATTTTTTAAACTAAACTAAACAAAACATAGCCCCACCCCATTTAGCTTGGTGATCCTCGCCATCACCCCTTTTAAATTAATATTATTATTTTTTTCTTAATTTTAAAAATTAAAATGTTTTTGAATTTTAAAATTTAACTTTAAAATTTTAAATGTTTTAAAATTTTAAAAATTTAATTTTAGCAACTTAATTTTAATTTTAAATTTTGTAATTTTTATGTGAAATTAATTGTATTTGGGTTTTTATTTTATTTTTTTAAACTTTATATATTAATATAGTTTTTTATTTTTTATTAATTTTTTTTAATAAGTTAGACGTACCTTCTAAGATAAAAAAAAATACAGGAGATAATGGTCTATAGTGTCACTTATGTTTAGGTTGCTAACAAAGGAAGCCAAGCTAATCAAAATGCGAGAGAAATTACTAGCAGGGTAAAAAAAAAATTCTACAATTATTGTTGGAACAAGCGAGCATTAAAAACCTTTGAAGGCGTCCCCAACGGGTAAAAAATAAAAAAAATTCTACAATTATTGTTGGAACAAGCGAGCATTAAAAACCTTTCCTATCACTAGTACCAAATATAAGAGCAACACCCTTACTCACATGCAGCATGAAGGATAACAAATTAATACCCCATGCTAGTGATTTATGCCAGGCGTCATCCACCTGTCTTGTTTGAACATGTGAGTTATGCCAGGCGTTGTCCACATGTCTCGGTGGGCCACCAGGTGTTGATGTCGTTGAACTCTGATTTTGTTTTCATGTCGATAGCAATATCACCACATCCGAGGTTTATAAATTAGTGTAGTTTTTATTTTTTTATTTTTGTTTATTATTAATTTATTTAATATATTTATGCCGAAGGCATATATTAGGGTGGGGTTTTGTAGAAAACTTGTCAACTGGTTGACAGATTTTCTAAAACCATCCCTTTGAAACTGCTAGCAATCAATTTGAACTATTTAATTCGTTTGCACCTCCAGTTGTCTGTCATGTCACACCTACACTTTGATCTATTAATTTGATCTCTGAGCACAATAACTGCATCAACAAATATATCCTTGGGCAGAGCAATTGGGTGCATCCTTGAAGGAGACCTGTTCCAAATTTAGTTGTAAGCTTAAATTACTAGTGAATATATATTCAATGGTTAAACCCTTTATAGGATAATGCCGAAATACTGCAAATAGAGCAAACACTAACCTGTTGATGAACACCACAACATTTGACTAGAGAAACAAACACTGACATGGACAAAACCAGAGAGAGGCAAAGAATTGTAAGGAAGTGGTAATTCATCCATTCAAAGAGCAACCATATGACTGTGGCACTTGCAAGAACACTTCCAGATATTTGCTTGTTTCTCCATAGAAAGACATCGACAATTGTATAGATGTATTGATAAACCCGACAAGACATCGACAACTGTATACATGGTTGTATGATCCATGTATGTAGGAATAGATTTTTCCCGAAACCTTTCAACGGGAAAAACCGTCAACCAAAACTTGTCAACAATGCCTCTGCCCCTTTTGTTCTCCACCTATCCTCTTCTTCTCTCCACCTATCCCCTTTCTTTGTTGTCAGTTGGATTGACATCCAGATACCACTTTGTTGGCAACTCGATACCACCCCATTGTCAACTGGTTCCTTATGGCCTTCAAGATAGATATCCCATTTTCGATCTCATCAGATTTTCCCCACCACCTCAGATTTTCCCACTGCCTTCCATAATCATTAATCTATTCTTCACCGCCTTACCCTCACCCTTTTCTTTCCCTTCAGTGGGAGTTTCTTCAGATGGCTTTGCTTACCCTCACCCTCTGCTTTTCCTTCAGTGGGAGCTGCTTCAAATGGCTCTGCTTCTGGAACAACACTCTCTTCAACCGATGTACTTTTTTCTTCTAGAATTTCCGCTTCTGATTCTTCTTTGGCCAACGATTATTCAACGTGATTCTTCAGCCTTTTCTTCTTCTTTCATTTCATTTCAAGAACAGTTTTATTTTCCTTGCAAATATTTGATGGGAAAAAGCCATAAATGGGAGAATTGCATATTTAACAGGAAATCAAGTAGTGAAATTGCATATGACCAGGAACAAACTGTAGGGATTGTTGATTGTCAGCATTCGATGTTTAAAATTTATAAATCAATGTGCAGAAATGACTTAACACTAAATAATGAAATATGTATGCACTGAATATCGACAACGCCCCTCAATCAAGAGTATGCGAGAGAAGACGAACACCCTTCTCCATCTCCCTGTACACAAGAAGAAGAAGAGGATATATTGGCATATGGGTTTCACTAGAGAGCTTACTAGATTTACAATAATATTTGGAACATGTGGATTTCGTTCTCATGATTGATCTGAATGTAGCAATAATGGGTTGAATTTTGGCCTAATGATTGATCCATATTAAGCAATAATTAGATTCTCTTTGTATCACACTGGTTTTGCAGTAATAATTGATCATAGAAGCAAACAATATTATTTGTCAGCTCCAAAGATTTACATGGTGTACAGATATTTTGATTTATCATGGCCTGAAGAAATTCAAAGGATGTTGCCAGTTTTGGTCTATTTTAGCAAAGTAAATGCACCGCTTGGAATGGCACCCTTGAGTAGTTTTATAGGTGAACACTAAATGGCCAAATAAAGAAAAGAAGACAATATTTATAGAGTATGAATATTTAGTAAGTAGCCATGTTCTATCCATGTTCTTCAAACTTCAATTTGATTTATGCCATATTTGATTTAGGCTGTTATTTTATCACAATTAATCCAACTTTAATATATTTGTAAACCATTTTATAAAAATAATTAAATTTCAAATTTCAAATCGTATGAATAATGCCTCTGTTATTTATTTAAATCATAAAAGAGTATATCTACAAAAGCACCTCCGTCATTGTTAAGGCCTTTTCAGTCATGGGTTCGATTTGGGTAAGTTTCATAGCTTCCTCTACGACATCCACATGTTCTTCAATTGCAATAATTCTAATGGGCGCAACAACGTGCACAAACAATCCATCATTGTGATTACCGGATAGTCAATTGATAAATGCTTTGCTGCAGAGGATAGATGGATCTAAATGTTTCTCAAATAAAAAAAATTTCCTTGGGAACATGGTAATCATAGATCTTCATATTAGTAAAAATAGAATAGATCTTCATATTAGTAAAAATAGAATAGCTATACCTGGAATCTATTGTTTTCTATCACCATTGTTCTCATATGGTAGACCTTGAAATGAATAACTAACTGATTCCATGCAGAAAAATATTCATGGTGGCGAGGATTTCATAAATTGCAATTGCAACGTCCAGGAGCTTCAGTGGAAAATAAAAGAAACATAGCATAACATCAACACATGCCTCTTTCTTGTTCAATGATTTTCACCCTCTTCTTTTGCTTCCATTTTAACAATAGCGACATCCAACTTCAAGTACACAAACTTATTTAACAGGCTCGGCTTCTTCCGACACTTAGACACCTTCCTCTTCAGATTCCAGTTGGGTCAATTATTCTTTGAGCTCCAAGGTAGGGGCGTTTCAATTCATATGTTTCTCGTAAGAGCTGGCATTCATTCTTGATCTTGCCTTACTTTGATAGAGAGGGCTTCCTTCGCTAGGAAATTTGACTACTATTCTACCGCTACTGATAGATAGACATACATCCAGGGAGTGAATTCTCTAGGTTAGCCACACGCTGACATGCATATAGACATGAGGTAAGTCATGCACTTTAGAAACACCACAACGGACATATCAAGACAACCTTTATTGATGACGTTCATCCCACAACACATTTGAAGTAGACCACCTAATGAGCAACACCAATAACACACAACTAGAAGGTATCACCCGAGGAGGTAAAACGTTCTCCTACTCTGTGTAACCAAGGCACATGAGTTGCATCTTGCCTATCTGTTTTTGGGCCTCCACCGATCACTACGCTTATATCGCCCCTCACAAATTTTAATTGCATATCATTGGAGGGATTCAAATTCTCCACCCATTGATCCAACGAATACACCTGCCTCCTCATTGAATAAGAAGGCAGTTTATCACATATAAGTTGCACTGATTTGCATAACACTTTATTGAAATTCGTATAAATCCATAACCTCAGTGGTGTGCAGAACTCCAACAGTGCCGAGGAAATGCTCAACATTGTAGGAATCAACCAATAGAATTCCTTGGCTTGGAGGAACAAACCCGCCAAGTTCAAAAGATTTATTACTTTCTCCTCTGACAAAGACATGTTGACAGACATAAACCATTTAGTGTCTAACAACATCACATTTTGGTTCTCAACTATAATACAATCAAGCACTTCCTTAAATGTCATGACACCTCTTGTATCCAATGAATCCCAAAATCTTGTATAACCTTTAATTAACACCCTGTTTTCAAACACCCTATGTTTACCACCAAAGTCAACCCCTGCCATCACCTCTATATTCACCCATTGTCTATCACTAATGTAATATGACATTTCCTCATCCACAAATAACTTGTTTCCGTCCTTCCTTACCTGTAAATTCTCCCCAAAGTAGTTGAATGACAAAGAATACATGCTCTCAATCGAAGGATTAATGGGCAAGGGCATGAAACCCGATAATGACCCTGCCTTGTTGGTCACTACAACGCAACCCACTTTCTTGAAGACACGGCCTGGGGAAGGTCGCAGTAGTGCGTAATCTGGGAACATGGAAGGGAGGGGAAGCGACAACAACCATCCCATTCCGCCTTGGACGATTGCCCTCATTGGGGTGAGCTTCATGATCTGCCATACAGTAAGGGCGAGTTGTAAGTACAACATACCATCATCCAAAATTGACTCTATTTTTACCTTTGATAGAATTTGTAGCCATAAGCGAACCCAAAGTTGCAAGGCCACCATAATTATTTTCAAAATTGCCTCCACTACATCCTTTGACATTCTTGCTGAACCAACGATGAATGTCGATAGCCCAATCAATCAGCCTACTAATCTTCGTCCTCCTCTTTGATGAACACCACGCTTCTTTTCATTCATGTGTTCGACTACAGTAACCTTCACATATTTTGCAATCAATCCAACTAATGCAATAACCTAGAGATGTTTCAAAAATGTCCACGATCAGGGCCGACCCTTGCATGCAGAGTGCTACATGGCACTACACAGATCGTGAAATCGAATTAAATTTTAATAAAAGTGGCAGTAGGTAAATAATTAAATTTGAATATTAATCTTTCATAAAAAGTAATTGAACGATGAGACATTTGGAAGATGTTGCGATCGGTCTGCTCCCATTCCAAATATGTCGAAACCGAACCAAATGACCAATATCTTAGGATGAAAGTTCACTCCCAAATGCTTATTAAATTGTCCAAACTCCAATGTAATAAATAATTTTAAGATGGAGTTGGTATAAAAATGTGATGTCATGTCCATGTCGAACACATTTGGTGTAAAGATGTTATGTCATGTCCATGTCAGATGGTGTATTAACTTACTTTTGAATTCAATTATATTAATTGTATATTAATTATATATTAATTGTCTTTGTGATTACATAGTTTATATAATTGTGATTACACAGTTTATATAATTGTGTTTGTACATAATTTATTTTTCAAAGTTAATTACATGATTAAATTTTTATTAAAAACAAATTTTTCTTTAAGACAACTCTTTAAAGGTATAAAGGTGTTGCGTTCCAGACTTCAGTTATCAAGTTTGATTAGTTTAATGCATATTTACTTTGTTTAGTTATGCTCAACATCTTCTTAATTCTAAGAAATTGCTTGTGAGCATTTATAGTTGTGAAGTTCCATTAGTTTAATGCATAGTTACTTTGTTTAGTTATGCTCAACATCTTTTTAATTCCAAGAAATTGCTTGTGAGCATTTATAGTTGTGATCATGTCAACATGGATGATGTTTGCTTGTTAGCATTTATAGTTGTGATCATGTCAACATGGATAATGTTAGACATGATCTTGACATGGATGATGTTAGACATGATCAAACTAAGACTTCTTCATATAATTTTTGTTTTTGGTGTTCGTTTCATTGAACAACCTAAGACTTCCCAATATGCAATTCTTTCAATTTCTCACTGCATGTTACAAATTTTGCATTGGCACTGAATTCAAGACTTTGTGACTTCAATGGATAATATCATTGTTTTTTAATGCTTTTTAATGTTGTTGCATATGTTATGTCATGTCCATGTCAGATGGTGTATTAACTTACTTTTGAATTCAATTATATTAATTGTCTTTGTGATTACATAGTTTATATAATTGTGTTTGTACATGTAATTTATTTTTCAAAGTTAATTACATGATTAAAATTATATTAAAAGCAAATTTGCTTTAAAACAACTCTTTAAAGGTATAAAGGTGTTGCGTTCCAGACTTCAGTTATCAAGTTTGATTAGTTTAATGCATATTTACTTTGTTTAGTTATGCTCAACATCTTCTTAATTCCAAGAAATTGCTTGTGAGCATTTATAGTTGTGAAGTTCCATTAGTTTAATGCATATTTACTTTGTTTAGTTATGCTCAACATCTTTTTAATTCCAAGAAATTGCTTGTGAGCATTTATAGTTGTGATCATGTCAACATGGATGATGTTTGCTTGTTAGCATTTATAGTTGTGATCATGTCAACATGGATGATGTTAGACATGATATTGACATGGATGATGTTAGACATGATCAACCTAAAACTTCTTCATATAATTTTTTTTTTTTGGTGTTCGTTTCATTGAGCAACCTAAGACTTCCCAATATGCAATTCTTTCAATTTCTCACTGCATGTTACAAATTTTGCATTGGCACTGAATTCAAGACTTTGTGACTTCAATGTATAATATCATTGTTTTTTAATGATTTTTAATGTCGTTGCATATGTTTGTTTAGAGGTTTTTTTGTTTGTATACTTTTGAGAGGTTAAATGTTTTTCATTTTTTGCATATTTTTTAGAGGTTAATTGTTTTTTATTTTGATTTGATTTGATAAGTTGGTTATTTTTATTTTCATATTAAAATGGATTTAGTAATTTTTTTTATATTCTTGTTAATTATTAATATTTCCAATTTTAATAATCTAAAATTATTTTTACTAAATTTTACATTAAAAATATCAATTTATCTTTTTCTTATTTTTAAAAGTTTAAAAATCAAACTCATTACACTCTATCTTTCTCTTTTAAATCTCCTCTTTTTCATTTTGTAAGTACATTACAATTTATTCCTGACTTTCAATTAGTCATGAAACAACTTTTCTAACTATGTAATATAATTTTAATTATTAAAAAATTAACTTAATTTTTTTAATTTAAGTATTTCTCTTTCCACCCGGATGGGGTGTTAGTGCCCACCACCTGGCGAGAAGAGGCGGAAAGGGGAGGCCAGCGCAGCACGGAGCCACGTGCTCGGCTCGTGCCTACTGTAGCCGTCACCCCTGAACATTAAACCGCATTCATCGACGATGGGAGGGGCATTAATTCGCACTCCCTCAACCATCCTTATGAATAGCACAATGCAGTCTCCCTCTTGTGTCATCGCTCGGCTGTTTGGTTCCAATCTTGGCATAGAAGTTTTCATGGTCTCTCGCCTGTTCTTCACCCTGCGCCTTGGCTCTGTAGATATTCTGCAGCAGCCAACCCACACCA
>SNQJ01S0039547.1:61777-100678 GCA_010110895.2 Picea sitchensis | reverse complement strand
TTTCCATCTCCAAAAGGGTCAACATCTCAATTAACTTTGCCCTATTATTCGACCCCTAACCCAGGGCATATCTGATGTGAATGTAATGATTCTGGTTAATGAACAAAACAACTCCAACTCTGCATGAAGGAGGGTGCCCCTAACTGGCCCCATCAAAATATCCCTATGGGATATCATAGTCTAAGGAATTAAGAATAGGAGTATGCTTCTTATAGGCTTTGGGATCCTCTTTAAAATAGCCTAATAGTTATATTTATTAATAAGCTTTATATATATATATGCCTTGCAACAATTTGCAGGCTAGTGGCTAGTTGCGAGTTTGAGAGTCAACAAGTTTCATGGATAATCTCTAAGGCCAAGGATCTGAAAGAGGAAGCATACATATTGCTCGTCTCTTGATTTCCAAGGCGCACCAGGAAGCAGTTTCAACCACTGAAAATTACTCTGCCCATACAACTCCAGATGCTCGGGCGGTGATGGAAGACCTTGAAGGAAAGGTCTGTCGAGAACGAATCAGGACTCTCGATGTTGAAGTGGATGCGGAGTTTATCCCCTGGATATCTGAAAATGGCTCTACAAGGGCAAGAGAAATGAAATACCTTCATATTATAGACCTGTATTGGCATATTAAAACACTACTAACCAAGGTTATCATTGATCGTGATCTTTCCCACAATGAAACTGCTAGACAATTGGAATACATCTAGTTGCAAAATCAGGTGCAGGATAAGAAGTTGATGATAATGGCGAAGAAAATGGGAATCAACTTCATCGAACTAGAGGACCCCCCCCCAAGTTCCTCATGACATCGGTCCCTCCTCGCCTGAGTAATTTGACATGTTTTATTTTTGTTTTGATAGATTTCAATATTATAGTAATCAAAAGGTAAATCACTAGACATCAGATAGGGAGGAAATATTTTTTGTTAGAAAATGTATAAATGACAACAATATATTTTTTGGTATATTCCATGAATTTTTCTCGATGAAGCAATTGTTCCATTGTTGAGTTGGTTTCCCAAGCGGCGGGCCAGTAAAAAAACACATGTAAATTTTTTCCATTATATGTATATGTATATATATATNAGCTAGAAATGGTGTTACCTTCTGTTAGAACCCTATATAATAGGGAATCAGTGTTCTGAATAATATTTATCTTTTTTCAGACATATGTGTTTGCTCATGACGCATGGTGAAGGCGGCAGAAAGCGCTCGACACTATCCAAGCACAAGATGAGTACTTGCACGTGAGTTTCAAGGTAAATTCCGGTGCATTTTTAGCACAAAATTGTGAAGTGGTTTGAAATGGAAAAATTTGACTCTTGGGGGTAAATGCAAAGTTGTGTTTATTAGCCTAATTTGGGTTTTTATAATTTATGTTTGGTGAATTTAGCAAAAATTAAAAATGGTCCCTCGGCCTTTGCCTTTATGCAGAGTTTTATGAAAAAATTAACAAAAATTTTAGCAAAAGTTATGGTGGCCTAGGGCCAACCTCCGAATGCTCGACACCAAGGATAAGCGCCACTTCATACACCATCAGAAAATGCACAAGCCAGCGCTAGCACCAAGCTCCAAAGATAGCCTCGAGCTCACTTCATCAGAATGCTTTCTACCTATTGACATATATCAAGGCTCATTTACTTTTCCTTTTCATGAATGTGGGATTCAGTCCCAAAACTTTAAAAATAAAAAACGCAGAATCACCCCGTGAAACCAGGTGTCGACCAGGGGTTATGTGTCAAATATTGGCTAGGTGATGATAGTAAATGTGTGCATATCCATATTTTGATGCGCCATATGTAATAGAGATCGTGCCCCCAAGGTTACTATACAGGTGTCCAACAACATGTATCAGGTCAAAGGGCACAACCCGGACACCCTCGTTTGTTTTTCTTGCTCAGGTAAAAACCCGTCCCATGGCAGTAAGAAGAGGATTGGAATTAGCATGAGGGCCATGACATCAGTCTCTGCTGCTGAGAGCCATGAGCCTGTTGTTCTCCTGCCTCAGATGCCTGCATTCGATTACAAGCCCCAACCTTACACGGGTCCCTTGGCCAACGAGATATTGAAGAAGAGGAAACAGTTCCTCGGCCCTTCCAATTTTTATTTCTATGATAAACCCTTGAATATTGTTGAAGGAAAGATGCAATACTTGTTTGACGAAGATGGGTGTCGATACCTGGATTCTTTTGCAGGCATCGTGTGTATTTCCTGTGGACATTGTCACCCTGAAGTTGTTGATACTATTGTAAAGCAGACTAAGCTCCTGCAGCATACTACCACAATATATCTTCATCATGCGGTTACAGAGCTTGCATAGGCTTTAGCTGCAAAGATGCCTGGAGATCTTAAGGTAGTTTTCTTTGTAAATTCATGTACGGAGGCAAATGAATTAGCTACGATGATGGCTCAGTTGCACACTGGTAACCATGATATGATTTCAGTGAGAAATGGATACCATGGAAATAGTGCTAACACCATGGGATTGGCCAGTCAGAGCAAATGGAAATTTAATATTGTGCAGAGTGGAGTGCATCACGCAGTCAACCCTAACCCATATTGAGGGGTTTTTGGCTCTGATGGGCCACAATATGCTAAAGATGTTCAAGATATTATCGAGCTTGGAACCACTGGGCGTGTTGTTGGGTTTATTGCAGAAACTATACAGGGTGTTGGTGGAGCAGATGAACTTATTGATCTCATCATGCGATGTGTGCTTGATCCTGGTGACAAGATCATTGATTGCCCACCCTCATTTACTACATATGAGTTCGATGTTGGTGTGAATGGGGCAACTGTGATAAAGGTTCCAAGACTATCTTATTTCAGTTTGGATGTTTTCTGGTATTATTGAAACTGTGAAGAAAGAGAAGCCAAAATGCATCTTCTTAACTTCTCCAAACAATCCAGATGGCAGCATTATTAACAGGGAGGACCTTCTGGCAATTCTTCACCTAGATCAAAAGATGAAAGCATCTGCATGGTTGAAGAACCCATGGCTATTGACGAGATTGTTTCTGCAGTTGACCCCCTGTGAGAGTTGATTTGAATGTCTTCAAGGTTGGCTTCTCTGTTTTAAATACTCAGATTGATGACAAAGTTGATGGTAGTGTAGCAGTTCATGAGAGTGTCTCTAAGGTTGAGGTCCCTGTAACTGTTAATGGGAGTGTCTGCATTATTAATAACATTCTAACAGATGATTAAAGTGCCTGAAAGGTTGAGTCCTCTGAGGCAGCTGAAGCAGGGTATGATCCTTTACTCTGCATTGGACTCAATCTCAAAATTATTACACTACAAAGGGAAATGTTGTTGAAGGAAACACAGGTGCTAACATAGAGGCAGATGCAACCAAGGCAAAGGAAGTTGCAACTGCTGCAGCATTGGAAACTGTCGAGGATGAAGGAAAGCTTGTGGACACCGAGGCTCCTGTATCTGAAGATGCAAAGGTGTTTTATCTGCATGATTTTGAACTTCCTATATCACTTGTTGAATTGCAGAAGTATGGGGGTGCTCAAGGGGCCCCTTTAGCATTTATGGCTTGAAGGTAGGAGATTGAGGAAGTGTGTGGTGTGCAAGTTCCTACTAATGATGGAAGGAGGCATAGCCTAACCTTAACTGTGAATGATTACAAGCGTAGAAGAGGTCTGCTATGAAAATAAACAACAAAAGATTTGGAAATTGTGTTTCGGGATTGCCCGTGATTGGGGGCCTAAGGTAATGAACTCTCAAATGCAGGCCAAGCTATGGAAATGCATGTTGTCAAGTAAAGGAAATTGTTGTGTATTGGGAAAGAGATCACTCTGTTGGTCAAAAAACATTCTCACTGATATCAACTATTTTGTATTTATTACTCCTATATAATACCCAGTAGGATGAAGCCAGCAACTTATACACAAAACCTTAAGGGAGATGTATCTGCAATTTGAATACGACCCATCACACCTAGAAGCTGTCATACAAAGGAGAAATGAAAATGCAAAAGAAACGGCAAGGGAGTTACTCTTGGACCTACAGAATGGAAACCACAATTTAGATGATGATGCTGAGGATAGTGGCAAATAGGAAACCCGACTACAACAGCTTGATCCACATATTTAGGTAACAGTTACACAGGTGGCAAAGCATGTTTAAACAGAGGTGGCAGAGTATCCCGTATGTGAGGAGCCCTTTCTAATGCATCTGGCAGTTAAGACACCAGATCAGCCAGAATGATCATCTCCAGAATTCCAGGTAGTGGTTAGAGCATTGATCCTCCAGCTAGCAGTGAATCTCTAACCAACCTCCAGCGTGCCAGATGTTTCAAGTAGCAGTTGGCAAATGGAATCTTCCTTTGATTTGTTGTCCTGTTTGTTTTAGAGATAGTCGATAGGTGTCTATTCTTGTAACTGTTTTTCTATTTTGAGAAAGCATAGGTAGAACGCAAGTCTTTGAGAGGACTGAGATATGTTTTCTTATTTATACAGATGTAAAAAACAAACAGAGGGTTCGATTGGGCTGAGAGGAGAGGGTTTCGACCTGTGTGAGTGGGTTTTCAACAGTAGAATGTTTTTCTTTTGGTTGGACATGAAGTCTTTTCCCTTTTGCTAGACAGTGGGCTCTGTTTGGCCTGAAACTTTTTATGTATTTTTTAATGATTGATCAATAATAGGACATGCCTTTCACAGGATTCTTGTGCGGATGTATTGGTGGCGTTTTTCCTCTGTTAAAGTATTTTCCTGTCCTCTTTCCACTTTGTTTTCAACTTCTTATTATCAAATGATAGTAATAGAGAAGAATTTATCAGTAGATACTCTGCATCTGATTATTTGATAATCTTTATGTTTTCTGCTAAAGCTCAGTTTAGGAATTCTTAGTTTCTCCTTTGCTTGGTTTTTTCCTCCCCTAGTTCTTCCTAAAATCGACACCATTAAAACTCAATTCGATCCAACACATCCACTACCTTGCCCTGTGTAAAAGATTTGTCTAGATCTGAGAAATCAACCACATTTCTAAGCGCAGACCCCATTTGCCCAATGGCCCTCCTTGCTGTCCCAAACTAACCATTTAAAAATCAAAAACTCCATATTTTCATTACTTTCATAGCTAGCCTAAAATCCATCCCTTACAAACCAAGTTAAATCTAAAAGAGAGATCCCTCTCTGAGTCTTGGAGGGATAGATCCAAGACTCGAAGTGGTTAGAGGTTACCTCTGTGATTGCCTCTGCAGCCTTAGGCAAATTACAGAGCGCTAACACCTTCTATTAACTGAAAACAACAAGTACAGAGTATTTGTCATAATCTGAGAACTGCCAATAGAGGAAACCAGCTCTAGCATTATGTTTGATTTCCATAAATATTGTTTTGTTTGTCAAAATTGAAATGTATTTGTATTGAATATTTCCTATAAACTTAAGCAAGCTAAGACAAAAGAAAATGGATTCTAATATAAAGAGAAGATTCATAAAACATAGTTGAGAGGTTCTCATTCTCAAAGTGTGTTGTTTGTGCCACAATTTGGAGGTGAAGTTGGCCAAACTAGAACAATGACATTTTGTTGTGATCCTAAGAGTTGGTCATAAAGTTCTCTAATTCGAGCCTCCATTTGTTCCTAACGGGGTCTCATCTCTACCATATCCTGGCGGATTTCGAAGAGGAGTTGCAGTTGGTTTATAGATAATTGAATGGGTTTCTCTTATGTGCACTACATAGGATGTGTCTCCTCTCACTAAGTCTTTGTGCTCCATCACCTTTGCCCCATCTCCTCAGCATTGGGACCCCTTTGCTCACCACCTTCCGCTCTAGGTTCATCGAGTGCCTCTTCGTGGAGCGGAGAACTCTCTTCTTCAATTATGGCATGGACCCAATCTTCCTCAACATTGACTTGGCTAAATTGTTCCTCCTCCTTATGTGAAACAGAGGAATTACTTTCATCTTCCTGAATTTCCACTAAGTGTTTCTTTGAGTCCATGATACTCGAGGAGTAGGGTGAGTTACAATGCCTAGTATAGACCCCACGTGAGGATATGTTGCCTCTCTTGGATCTAGCTTGCTCCTTAGGCATTGTGATAACAGAGGAGATTTCTGTAATAGGGCAATGTAGAATCCTCAAACCATAGCGGTGCCAGAGCCCTCCGAGAAATACAAATAAAGTTTCCCTCTGATCGTTGATGGAACAATGAAAGGAAAATTCTTGTAACGACCTTTATTTTGAGAGAAAATACCCACTGTAGTCGAGTCACCCATAACTCCAACAATGAACGCTTTCATAATTGCATCGTTATCCTTCTGCAGGTCGACGATACCAATGAAAGGATTTCGGATAATCATCATACCTTCTAGATTGAATTTTCGCAAGGCCTGAACTGTCAGGGGAGTTGGAGAAATAAAAGCCACTAGGCATAGTAAGTGCATAGAGTACCAGGTGGCACCCCAAGAATTTTGTTGATGCGTGCTCATGCATGCGAGTGTGACACCTTATCCGGGGTTTTTCCATTAGATTTTAATATAAATAGTTAGCTTACAAAAAAACACATTCATTTTTTGTTTCAAGATTAAAATTGTAATATTTCTAAAACCACCATAGTGTAAAAAACCAACACCATTAAAATAGTAAAACAATTGAATTAATTAATTAAAAACAAATATATAAAGATTTTATAAACTAGCATACTCCCCCAAAACAGGAGAATGGGAATGTTGAAGTAATGAAAGTATAATTATAAATAAAATCTATAAATAAAGCCAACTTAGAAGTAAAGGTAGATATACTTTTATATAATTTTTTTAAAGTACAATAATTTATGTATGTGAGAAATTGTGGTGAAATGTATTCAATTTTTTTATATATAATTATGAAATTGTGATGATATTGTATGTTGAATAATGATGAAAGCTACAAAGTGGCTAGTCTTTGTCTTCAAGTAAAGATTGGATTTTCCCTTACCTTGTTGAAGAGTAATAAATGGATTTGGAAATGATTTTGTTTTTACATTTTCTGACAACAATGAAGAGCTAGCATAATTGAAAATGCAATTCTTGGTATGACACGATTTTGAATCTTGAAGTTTGGCTAGCTAACTAAACATTGTATATCATTCACTGATTTTATATTTTGATTCTTATAATTCAAGGAGTTTAATAAACATAGTTTGGATTATATTGGATCTATCAATTTGTCTATATTGATAAGTCCCTAAATTACTTGTTTGGGGAATTAGAACATGGCATGGGCAATTATAATATGTGAAACGGTTATAGGTTATAGCTTGGCATAATGTTGTAGCTGCCATGATATTTTTTTTGAAATGAACGAACACTTAACTTATGATGCCAAGTCCATTTTGGAACATTTTGCAAATTTCTAAGATCTAGGCCATGTTCCTGCCATCATATTGACCCTTAAATTTGTTTCACTGTCAAGAATGCATTGAACATATAGGAGAGGCTATTGGTATCTCTCCACAAATATTACACAAGAAGACTCCCCAATATTCAGAAATTTCATTTAAGTAGGTCACATCTATCTACATTGTAAGAACTTGCACAAAAATATGCACGCATAAGCTCCCATGAATTAGGAAGTTGGGGGAGACAATGTGCATTTAAAATTTGTATACATTGTCTCTCTCCATTCACATCCATCTATGCACATCGTCTCCCCCAAAAGCACATTGTCTTTCTCCATCCACACTCATTTATGCACATTGTCTTTGCCCACTCTAACCGACTTCACAAGGTGTATGCATTTTTATTAGGTTTTTTCATATTAACATTGTTTAGTCAAATATAATGTCTAGTTTAATTATTAAAATAAGAAAAAGCATAAAACTTAAAGTTTTCACTACCTTCCAATTTCCAATTTTGAAAATGATTTTATACATGATATAACCTTACATATATTATTTTTCTAGTTACAAAATATGAGGAATTCATCCTTTCATCTAGTAGTAGGTTAGTTTGAGATCAAGAAAAAATTAAAAATTAAAATTAAGATCTTATTCCTTAAAAATAGAGTTAGACATATTACAAAATCGTATCTTGGTCTCTACATTAAAACATAAAAAGCCAAATCTTTTTCACAAAGGTTGGGAGTATTGGTAATTACAACAAATGTTTTTGTTTATTTTGAAAGAGAAATACTTAAATAAATAAAAAATAAGTTAAATTTTTAATAATTAAAATTATATTACAGAGTTAGAAAACTTGTTTCATGACTAATTAAAAGTTGGGAATAAATTGTAATGTACTTACAAAATGAAAAAGAGGAGATTTAAAAGAGAAAGATAGAGTGTAATGAGTTTGATTTTTAAACTTTTAAAAATAAGAAAAAGATAAATTGATATTTTTAATGTAAAATTTAGTAAAATTAATTTTAGATTATTAAAATTGCAAATATTAATAATTAACAAGAATATAAAAAAATACTAAATCCATTTTAATATGAAAATAACAATAACCAACTTATCAAATCAAATCAAAATAAAAAACATCTAACCTTTAAAAAATATACATATAGAGAAACCTCTAAACAAAAATATGCAAAAAATGAAAAACATTTAACCTCTCAAAAGTATACATACAGAAAAACCTCTAAACAAACATATGCAACAACATTAAAAAGCATTAAAAAACAATGATATTATCCATTGAAGTCTCAAAGTCTTGAATTCAGTGGCAATGCAAAATTTGTAACATGCAGTGAGAAATTGAAAGAATTGCATATTGGGAAGTCTTAGGTTGCTCAATGAAACGAACACCAAAAACAAAAATTATATGAAGAAGTTTTAGATTGATCATGTCTAACATCATCCATGTCAAGATCATGTTTAACATCATCCATGCTGACATGATCACAACTATAAATGCTAATAAGCAAACATCATCCATGTTGATATGATCACAACTATAAATGCTCACAAGCAATTTCTTGGAATTAAAAAGATGTTGAGCATAAATAAACAAAGTAAATATGCATTAAACTAATGGAACTTCACAACTATAAATGCTCACAAGCAATTTCTTGGAATTAAGAAGATGTTGAGCATAACTAAACAAAGTAAATATGCATTAAACTAATCAAACTTGATAACTAAAGTCTGGAACGCAATACCTTTATACCTTTAAAGAGTTGTTTTAAAACAAATTTGCTTTTAATATAATTTTAATCATGTAATTAACTTTGAAAAATAAATTATGTACAAACACAATTATATAAACTATGTAATCACAAAGACAATTAATATAATTGAATTCAAAAGTAAGTTAATACACCATCTAACATGGACATGACATAACATATGCAACAACATTAAAAAGCATTAAAAAACAATGATATTATCCATTGAAGTCACAAAGTCTTGAATTCAGTGCCAATGCAAAATATGTAACATGCAGTGAGAAATTGAAAGAATTGTATATTGGGAAGTTTTAGGTTGTTCAATGAAACGAACACCAAAAACAAAAATTATATGAAGAAGTCTTAAGTTGATCATGTCTAACATCATCCATGTCAATATCATGTCTAACATCATCCATGTCAATATCATGTCTAACATCATCCATGTTGACATGATCACAACTATAAATGCTAACAAACAAACATCATCCATGTTGACATGATCACAACTATAAATGCTCACAAGCAATTTCTTGGAATTAAAAAGATGTTGAACATAACTAAACAAAGTAAATATTCATTAAACTAATGGAACTTCACAACTATAAATGCTCACAAGCAATTTCTTGGAATTAAGAAGATGTTGAGCATAACTAAACAAAGTAAATATGCATTAAACTAATCAAACTTGATAACTGAAGTCTGGAACGCAACACCTTTATACCTTTAAAGAGTTGTTTTAAAGCAAATTTGCTTTTAATAAAATTTTAATCATGTAATTAACTTTGAAAAATAAATTATGTACAAACACAATTATATAAACTATGTAATCACAAAGACAATTAATATACAATTAATATAATTGAATTCAAAAGTAAGTTAATACACCATCTGACATGGACATGACATAACATATGCAACAACATTAAAAAGCATTAAAAAACAATGATATTATCCATTGAAGTCACAAAGTCTTGAATTCAGTGGCAATGAAAAATTTGTAACATGTAGTGAGAAATTGAAAGAATTGCATATTGGGAAGTCTTAGGTTTCTCAATGAAATGAACACCAAAAACAAAAATTATATGAAGAATTCTTAGGTTGATCATGTCTAACATCATCCATGTCAAGATCATGTCTAACATCATCCATGTTGACATGATCATAACTATAAATGCTAACAAGCAAACATCATCCATGTTGACATGATCACAACTATAAATGCTTACAAGCAATTTCTTGGAATTAAAAAGATGTTGAGCATAACTAAACAAAGTAAATATGCATTAAACTAATGGAACTTCACAACTATAAATGCTCACAAGAAATTTCTTGGAATTAAGAAGATGTTGAGCATAACTAAACAAAGTAAATATGCATTAAACTAATCAAACTTGATAACTGAAGTCTGGAACGCAACACCTTTATACCTTTAAAGAGTTGTCTTAAAGCAAATTTGTTTTTAATAAAATTTTAATCATGTAATTAACTTTGAAAAATAAATTATGTACAAACACAATTATATAAACTATGTAATCACAATTATATAAACTATGTAATCACAAAGACAATTAATATACAATTAATATAATTGAATTCAAAAGTAAGTTAACACACCATCTGACATGGACATGACATAACATCTTTACACCAAATGCGTTCGACATGGACATGACATCACATTTGTATACCAACTCCATCTTAAAATAATTTATTACATTGGATTTTGAACAATTTAATAAGCATTTGGGAGTGAACTGTCATCCTAAGATATTGGTCATTTGGTTCGGTTTCGACATATTTGGAATGGGAGAAGACCGATCGCAACATCTTCCAAATGTCTCACCGTTCAATTACTTTTTATGAAAGATTAATATTCAAATTTAATTATTTACCTACTGCCACTTTTATTAAAATTTAATCCGATTTCACAATCCATGTAGTGCCATGCAGCACTTTGCATGCAAGGGTCAGCCCTGATCATGGACATTTTTGAAACATCTCTAGGTTATTGCATCAGTTGGATTGATTGCAAAATATGTGAAGGTTACCACATTCAAACACATGAATGAAAAGAAGTGTGGTATTCATCAAAGAGGAGGACGAAGATTAGTAGGTTGACTGACTGGGCTATCGACGTTCATCGCTAGTTCAGCAAGAATATAAAAGGATGTAGTGGAGGCAATTTTGAAAAGAATTATGGTGGCCTTGCAACTTTGGGTTCGCGTATGGCTACAAATTCTGTCAAAGGTAAAAATAGAGTCAATTTTGGACGATGGTCTGTTGTACTTACAACTCGCCCATGTTGTATGGCAAATCATGAAGCTCACCTCAGTGGGGGCGATCGTCCAAGGCAGAATGGGATGGTTGTTGTTGCTGCCCTTCCCTTCCATGTTCTCAGATTACACACTACTGCGACCTTCCCTAGGCCATGTCTTCAAGAAAGTGGGTTGCGTTGTAGTGACCAAGAAGGCAAGGTCATTGTCAGGTTTCATGCCCTTAACCATTAATCCTTCGATTGAGAGCATGTCTTCTCTGTCATTCAACTACTTTGGGGAGAATTTCCAAGTAAGGAAGGACGGAAACAAGTTATTTGTGGATGAGAAAATGTCATATTACATCAGTGATAGACAATATGTGAATATAGGGGCGATGGCAGGGGTTGACTTTGTTGGTAAACATAGGGTGTTTGAAAACAGGGTGTTAATTAAAGGTTATACAAGATTTTTGGATTCAGTGGATACAGGAGGTGTCATGACATTTAAGGAAGTTCTTGATTGTATTATAGTTGAGAACCAAATTGTGATGTTGTTAGACACTAAATGGTTTATTTCTGTCAACATGTCTTTGTCAGAGGAGAAAGTAATAAATCTTTTGAACTTGGCGGGGTTGTTCCTCCAAGCTAAGGAAGTCTATTGGTTGATTCCTACAATGTTGAGAATTTCCTCGGCACTGTTGGAGTTCTTCACACCACTGAGGTTATGGATTTATACGAACACCAATAAAGTGTTTTGCAGGTCAGTACAACTTATATGTGATAAACTGCCTTCTTATTCAATGAGGAGGTAGGTGTATTCGTTGGATCAGTGGGTGGAGAATTTGAATCCCTCCAATGATATGCAATTAAAAGTTGTGAGGGGTGATATAAGCGTAGTGATCGGTGGAGGCCCGAAAATAGATAGGCAAGATGCAACTCTTGTTCCTTGGTTACATGGAGTAGGAGAACGTTTTACCTACTCGGGTGATACCTTCTAGTTGTGTGCTATTGGTGTTACTCATTAGGTGGTCTACTTCAAATGTGTTGTGGGATGAACATCATCGATAGAGGCTGTCCCGATATGTTCGTTGTGGTGTTTCTAAAGTGCATGACTTACCTCACGTCTATATGCATGCCAGTGTGTGGCTAACCTAGAGAATTCACTCCCTAGATGTTTGTATGTCTGTCTGTAGTAGTAGAATAGTAATCCAATTTCCTAGCGAAGGAAGCCCTATCTATCAAAGTAAGGCAAGATCAAGAATGAATGCCATCTCTTACGAGAAACATATGAATTGAAATGCCCCTACCTTGGAGCTCAAAGAATAATTGACCCAACTGGAATCTGAAGAGGAAGGTGTCTAAGTGTCGGAAGAAGCCGAGCCTGTTAAATAAGTTTTTGTAGTTGAAGATGGATGTCATTGCTGTTAAAATGGAAGAAGAAGAAGAGGGTGAAAATCATTGAACAAGGAAGAGGCATGTGTTGAAGTTATGCTTTGTTGCTTTTATTTACCACTAAAGCTCCTAAGCATTGCAATTGCAGTTTATGAAATCCTTGCCACCATGAATATTTTTCTGCATGGAATCAGTTAGTTATTCATTTCAAGGTCTACCATATGAGAACAACGGTGATAGAAAACAATAGATTCCAAGTATAGTTATTCTATTTTTACTAATATGAAGATCTATTCTATTTTTACTAATATGAATATCTATGATCCATGTATGTTGTTTCATAGATCTATATGAAGGGTATAGTTTTTCCCGTTGATCATAGATCTATATGAAGGGTATAGTTTTTCCCATTGACAGGTTTCGGGAAAAATCTATTCCTACATACATGGATTGTACAACCATGTATACAGTTGTCGATGTCTTGTCGGGTTTATCAATACATCTATACAGTTGTCGATGTCTTGCTATGGAGAAACAAGCAAATATCTGGCAGTGTTCTTGCGAGTGCCACAGTCATATGGTTGCTCTTTGAATGGATGAATTACCACTTCTTTACAATTCTTTGCCTCGCTCTGGTTATTTCCATGTCAGCGTTTGTTTCTCTGGTCAAATGTCGTGGTGTTCATCAACAAGTTAGTGTTTTCTCTATTTGCAGTATTTCGGCATCAGCCTATAAAGGGTTTAGCCATTGAATATATATTCACTAGTAATTTAAGCTTACAACTAAATTTGGAACAGGTCTCCTCTAAGGATGTGCCCAATTGCTCTGCCCAAGGATATATTTGTTGATGCAGTTATTGCGCTCAGAGATCAAATTAACTGATCAAAGTGAAGGTGTGACATGAAAGACAACTGGAGGTGCAAACGAATTAAATAGTTCAAATTGATTGTTGGCAGTTTCAAAGGGATGGTTTTAGAAAACCTATCAACCAGTTGACAGGTTTTCTACAAAACCCCACCCTAATATATGCCTTCGGCATAAATATATTAAATAAATTAATAATAAACAAAATTAAAAAATAAAAACTACACTAATTTATAAACCTCGGATGTGGTGATATTGCTATCGACATGAAAACAAAATCAGAGTTCAACGGCATCAACACCCGGTGGCCCACCGAGACATGTGGACGACGCCTGGCATAACTCGCATGTCCAAACGAGACAGGTGGACGACGCCTAGCATAACTCACTAGCATGGGGTATTAATTTTTTATCCTCCATGTTGCATGCAAGTAAGGGTGGTGCTCTTATATTTGGTACTAGTGATAGGAAAGGTTTTTAATGCTCGCTTGTTCCAACAATAATTGTAGAATTTTTTTTATTTTTTGCCCATTGGGGACGCCTTCGCATTTTGATTGGACTTGGATTGGTTTCCTTTGTTGACAGCCCAAACATAAGGACACTATGACCACGCTCTGTATTTTTTTTTTATCTTAGAAGATAATGTAATGTTCTAACTTATTAAAAAAAAAAAAATTATAAAATTTTAAAATAAAAAATAAATAAAAAAAAAAAAAATTATAAAAATTTTTTAAAAACAAAAATAAAAACTATATTAATATATAAAGTTTTAAAAATTAAACCCAAATACAATTAATTTCATATAAAATTACAAAATTTAAAATTAAAATTAAAATTCACATCAAAGCATTCAAAAATTCACCTAAACATTTTAAAATTTTGTTAAATTTTAAAATTAAAAACATTTTAATTTCTTTAAAATAAAAAAAAAAAATAATAATACACACTTAAAAGGGATGTGTGATGGCTTATGGACCAAGCCTAATGGGGTGGGGGGTTATGTTTTTGTTTATTTTAGCTAAAAATATATATATATATTTTAAAATTTTATTTTATTTTAAAATTTATTTTATTTTAAAATTTATTTTAAAAAAAAAAAAAAAAACTTATTTTATTTTTAAAATTTATTTTATTTTTTAAAATTTATTTTATTTTAAAATTTATTTACTTTTAAAATTTATTTTATTTTAAAATTTATTTTATTTTAAAAATTTATTTTATTTTAAAATCTACTCTTATTTTAAAATTTATTTTATTTTAAAATTTATTTTATTTTTAAAATTTATTTTATTTTTTAAAATTTAATTTTACTTTAAAATTTATTTTATTTTTAAAACAATATATATTATAAAAAAAAAAAAAAAAATCAATTATATATGTTTTATTTATTTTAAAAAAAAAAAAAAATTTAATTCTTAAAATTTACTTTTAAAAAAAAAATCTATTTGGAATTTGTTTTTAAATTTATGTTATTTTTAAAAGAATATGTATTATAAAAAAATTTAATTAGATTTTTTAAGGGTTTAGATTTATTTGGTTTTAATTTATATTTTTTTCCCAAAACATCATGGGATGAGAGAATTTGTCACCTTTGTGACACTAAGAGAGTAGAATATGAAAAACACTTCCTCTTGTATTGCCTTGTCTACACTCATATTAGATCCCAATCTAAAAATATTTGCCACATTACCAACCTTCCTAACCTCCTAATTCATCAAAACTATAGTGATTTTAAAATATTTTTAAAAAACAAGTAATTTTATTTGTTTTAGTTTTTTTTAAATATTTTTTTCCTTTGTATTAATTGGTTTTTTTTCTTCTTTTTTATAATTTATTTGCAATAGTGTGAGTTTTTTAGATATTATTATGGCACAGATTGTAGTTTGGGCAAATACCAACCCAAACACCAAGTGTGTAACACAACTTGGAACACCTATCACTGTCACCTTAACAGAAGTCCCCCTCATTTTATTGAAGGATAAATCCAACGCAAGGGGGCTTCCCAGGTGACCCTGGGGGGATTGAGATGGAAAGTGGAAAGTGATCAGAGAATGCCCCTATAGATCAAGGTCAAAGAATGGAAAGAGGCTTGAGAGAGAGCCTTATGAGCTGGTAAATGGTTGCCAAGGTAGTGTACCTACAAAATAATGATAGACCTACCCGAAACAAGACAATTTATGAATATTTAAGCCTCAAAACTAAAGAGGAATCGGCAAGAAAGAAATCTTGATGTCCCAAAAATGCAACAATGTGGAAATATATATATATATATATATATATATATATATATGCAGTAAATCATTTATGGCAGTTGCAACATTAACCATCAAAATCAAGTGCAAGATGTTGGAAATAAAGCTAGCAACAAGTAGATAATTTTCCAGTAATTAGAGCGAGACTTTGATAGAAATCAGAGGGTTGTTACTAAGTGTTATTAACAAGATATGTAACAGCTTTATGGTTGTAGCAAACTTTTAATACAACAACAAGTTAAAGCCACTAAAACCAACAAATAAGCCACTCAAGCAAAATCTCTTAAGCAATAGATCAATAATGATAGCGTGCAAGTGAAATTTAGCAGTAGAAAAGTGAGTGAAAGAATGAAAAATAGTGAATTGGATCTAGACCTATTGTTTGTAGCTTAAAGTTTATTACATCAGCTAGATCTCTTCGCTAATCAAGACACCATTAGGGCACAATATAGCTTAAAGCATGTAAAATACAATTCCAAACTTGAACAATTCAATCTCCTTGATATCACGTTTACCAATGCATAATATTCAATCTCCAACGCAAAATATTAGTGCCTTATCTATTGAGTTATGGAGTCTATTGTTTATGAGCTAGGGTTTATTACTCCTCTAGGGATGTAAGCCTTTTTACTCCCTAGAGTAAACAAACCTTAGCAAGGTAAATATACAAGGGTGTAAGCCCTTTTATTCCTTGTAGCAACCTTTTAAAGTAGCATTTTCAATGAAAATAAAAGATAGAACTTCATGGAGGGTGTATGCCCTTATACTTCTTCAAGAGTTTGAAAAAACAGCCTTGAGATCAAGAAGAAAAACATATAATTGAAAATTTTTCTTACCTAATCCAAGAGATAGCATGAAAAACCCTTACTTATCAAGAATATTCCACCACAATTGCTAAGAAATAAGCATCAAGAGAAGTCGCTAGACTTCATTCACCAATAGACAAGTAGAAGCATCCAAAAGCACAAGAGGCAAGATGGAGAGAATTGCATGTGTAGGGAAAAAATTTCAACCAAGAATGTATGTAATTCTCAAGTGAGTTGTTATTACAATTAAAATGAGGTGACCTTTATCTATATGAGGTCACCTGAAACCAATTTGTCCAATTTTAAATGTCAACAACAAATTAGGAGGCCAACCTCCTCTATTTGTGTTTATAACTTAAAAATATAAATTACATAAATTAAATCTCTTAGAAGGGTGACATCATGCCCTAAAAGGGTGACGCTAGGCCTCAAAAGTGAGATGTTGAGCCTCTATATGCAAGTAGTTGGGCCTCCAAAGGCCATGTGTCCATCTCTCATGCTTTGGAGTGTTATGTCATGTGTATTCCTTCTTCAAACCACATCATCTCTCTTCTAGAACCATCAATCCCAACAAAACCCTAGCCTCCTCATGACGTCAAGGCTTGGAAGATGATGTCTTGGACCTCCAAGGGCCAACGTCCAAGTGGAAGGGGCTATCATGTCATCACCTAGTGGTTTCCAAGTTCCTCCAAAGGCAACGTCCATCATCTCAAGTGTGCAATGGCTTCAGGGTCCTCTACCCATCCTCTGGGGGCATGGTGTCCATCCTTGAGGTTTTCAACCCCCCGTGAAGCTCAAAATGGCACAATCCTCCATGGAATAGCTTACATCTGGAAAGACCCTACAAATACAAATAGTTATGCCCTCCAAGGGTCCACAAGTCACATGTATCATTCCAATTAAGCCACATTTAATAAAAGAAACGCCCAAACATGTGCATTAAATCCCCCCTTTTCAAATTAAACAAATGCTCAAAGACCTTATACAACTTACCAAATTTAAGTATTGGAGGGTTGTCATGGTGCCCTATTGGGTAGATCAATCCCCAAGTCAAGGAGTGTTTTCCAAGAAGACCCTCTCTAAGTCATGTAAAAGAGTATGAGGTGGATGGGGGTATGACTTTTTGGAATGGGGTTCTTGACATATCATGGGCTCATATTTTCTCATTTATGGGTGACTTTGTAGAGGGTGTGTTACATCCTCGTTTGCAATGCAACATTTTTCCAAGCTCTTTATTTGCCATTAATTGATTATGGTCCAAAACATTGAGTGTTATGTGCAATAGAAAGTAAGGAGCACCACAATTCCACTTGAATCTAAGAACACATCGAGTGTCATGTGCAAGGAAAGTAAAAGACACTGCAAATGCATTCCCTCAACAAGCGGGACATTTATTTAATTATGTGTTTTCCTTTTTACAGGTCCTTGAATTTCTTGTGGAGAAGCGTTTCATTGCTCTCATGACTTTAAGATGAGCATATAAAGGATAATCCATGGCTCTTATCTTTTTCCAGATACAACACCTATGTGCCTTTATCCCCTTCTTCCCATGAAATTAGGTACAAGCCCTTCTTGGGCTCAATAAGCCCGAAAACCAAAAATATGAGGAAATGGAGGGGAATAAGCATGGAAAGTGGTATGGATGAGAATGGTACAATGAATCTTCAAGTACACCCCCTAGTAGCAACTATTTTCCTGAGGATGACCCACTTACTAAGAAAACATGTCAACCACCAAGGTGAAATGAGGCAAAAGGAATAATTTCCAAGAAAATGTCTTCATAATCAAGAAAAGACTATATGCAACATGCTCAAATGCTTCAATTATTAAAATGACACTTACCACGAGACTAGATTTATTACCTCATGAATAAATACATGTTGTCCTCTGTGGGCCATGCTAGTGTGGTGGACATTGTTGTTGTTGATCAATGGTGATGTGTGGTAAGAGGAGGGGCTTTGTTCGCTCAACTGGCTCTCGGCACTCCATGTCTTCAACCTGTGAGCCTCAAGAAATCATCTCCTTAGTTACCCCTATCTTGGGGGGTAAAATTTGGCTCCTACTTGGGAACATGTGATAACGATAGAGTACATGAGAACCTCAACATCGAAGGGTGGCACACTCACCCCTTTATTCATATAATCAAATCTTCAAAAATCCAACTATCCATTAGAAAATTTTGCATTTTTAAAAAACTTCTAACTAACATGTAATATGATTCTAGCAAATATAGTAAACAATTATGCAGAAATGCAAATAAAGCAACACGTAAAGAAAAATATGAAAGCAAATGCAACTACACTAGGATGAACACAAAAAATGCAAATGCAAGAAAGAAAAATGACCTACCTAATTAGTTGGGGCCCAAGGCCCATGGATATCAAATCCCATCATAGAAATAGGGATTCAGGAGAGATCTATTAACTAGCAATGGCATCCTCCACCCCTCGACAGTAGCTAATTAAAAAGAATCAGAACCTAATCTTTCTTTGATTTGGTAAGGTCCTATCCACAAACAGTCAAATTGATGGTGCATTCTTGGTTTCTCCCTTTTTCTGTCCCACATTAGAACAAAGTCTCCTTCTTTAAAAACCCTTTTCCTTGCTTTGCGATAAAAGGTTCCCTTAATTTTGTCCTGATTTCTTTCCATTTGATCAAAATCCTTTCTTTTGGACTCATCCAATTCTATGAGTTGATTAATCATTCCTGGTAGCACTTCCTTATCAATAAAAAAATGTTGAGATAATTGCAAAGCTGGAATCTGGAGATTTACAGGTAACCTTGCTTCCATCCCATAAACTAATTCAAATGGGGTTTTCCAAGTGCATGTCTTGGTTGTTGTGCGATCCGCCCAAAGGGCGTATTTAATTTTTTATCCCAACTCGTTTTGTTATCTCCGACAATATTTTTTACAATGTTCATGATGTTCTTATTACTATATTTCGCCAGTCTATTTCCTTAGGGATAATAGTTTGAATAATGTGGCAAAATGATCTCGTACTTGAAACAAAACTCATTCAATGCCACTAGACTGAAATCCTTGGCATTATCAGTAGTAATTTTGGTAGGGACATCAAATCTAGTAATTATTCTTTCTTCAAGGAAGTTCATCACTGCTTCTTTTGGTGCTCTCTTGGTCGGGATGGCTTCCATCCATCGAGTGAAATAATTAGTAGCAGTTAAAAACCATCAGTAACCATTACTATAATTATCCTTAAATTCACCAATAAAATCCAACCACCACTGTTGAAAAGGTGCTTCAACCACCACCAGCTTCATAGGATGTAATGACCCTTTCCAAACAATAGCTCCAGGAGATCGACGTAATAGCCTAAGAGATTCTTGTAGGCTATAGTCAGTGGAGGAAAAGGGAACTAATTAATTATTTAATGTCATCGGAGCGGGAAAGAAATCTTTTTAAAATGTGGCATTGAGTAATTAGATAAAAAGGTGTTTTAAGTGAATTTGAGTTAATAAAGTCACTTTACTTTATTAAAAGGGTAAAAGGGTCAGAAAAGGGTCAATGAGGAAACAAAAGGATATTGAGGGCGCCCTCTCTCATTATGCATTTTTTATTTTCTAAAAACGAAATTGAGAGAGCTCTTATGGCTATGAATCTTGGGACAAAAAACCCTAGAGGAGTTTGGGATTAGGTTCGGTGGTGAAACTGTCCACCCTAGTTGATCTTGGAGGAGAGATCATACTCAGATCTGCTCATTCTGTTTCATTGTGACAGAGTTTATCGTCTTGGCAATGAATTTTTCTTATTATGTCTGATTTTATCTTTTGATGGATGAGTTCTAGCTTTGTGGTTGAGTCTACCGGTGTGAGAGTTGAGTTTTCCCTATTGTTGGGCCGTATCTCTCATTGGGTTGAATTTTCTCTATTTGTTGGTCGAGTTGGTTGTGAGAGGGGCTCGTTAGCTTGAGTTGGGGGCGACTTATTTTGTTGGAGGTCGAGTTTTCTCCTTGTTGGTTGAGTTGACAGTAGAGGGGAGAGTTTATTTGTTGGAGGGTCAAGTTCACTATTGTTGGGGTCAATTTTCATGGTGTTGGGCTGATATAACTGTGTTGGGGAGGGTACTTTTACCTTGGCTAGAGATCGTGGACCTAGACTAGCTTTCCTTTATTGGTTGGTATTTTGGGAAGGATTCGATTTAGTCTCCTACAACAACCTACAACAAATTATCTCTCAAATCTCTCATATTTGTACCAGCTTTGGACTAAGGTTAGATATATCTAATAAAATCAAGTTTTCTGGTGGAAATTCCTTATTGTTATAGTGTTCTATTTGATGTTATTATCTTGGTATGTTACTGTGATATTTATCTTGAAATATGAAACTTGTATGTGGCATTAAAACTCAACAAACCTTTGAGAAACTATCTGAAAACTAGCCAAACAACAATCATAAAATATAGCAACAGACAGAGGGTCTATATTGGGTTTGGGAATGTGCCCACAAGTGTTTGACAAAGCTTTATGAAAACCATAGAATTATAGAAGTTAGAGAAAGGGGTGAATAGGGGGTTTGAGTTTGTTTACAAACGGAGTAAAAATCCAAAAAAAAATTAAGTGGGACATTACAGTGGTATCGGAGCTGGTTTTCCTACCAGTCTGAACATTACATGGTGATTTGATACTCCCGAGGGACAAAAAACACATTACATACCAGATAAGAAGGTATAGAGGAGAAAAAAACACATTTCACTTAGAAGAAGAAGAATAAGTGGACCAACCAGAGGAAGAACAAGAGGGAGACATGGGGAACAACAATAATGAGGAAAGGGACATGCAGATCCTAGAAGGTTTAGCCAGTGGGCAGCAATAGTTGGCACAACTCCTGAATCGGTTAATTAAAACCACTCAAGTGAACCAAAACCATGGGGGAAACAATGGCTTGAGGGGCATTAATGGACAAAATGGGAACCAAAACCATAGGGGTAACAATGGTGCAGCGGGTTCCAATCAGAACAATGGGAAACATGTAGAATGTAGAAAAAATAACATTCCAACACACATTGGCACTAGAACCACCAGTGGAGTGATTCTTAGACCTCTTTTTCCTAATTTCCTAGGGGAGAAACAAATGGTAAATAAAGGGAAGCAAGGACAAGGTGAAACATCTAATCATTACTAGGAGGAGTACCAGGATCTTGGTGAGGGGTTTCAGGAAGCCATGTCACTACAGGACTATTGTACCATCAAATATAGGAACAGACCAAGGGATTTCAACTAGGGTCCGCAAAACATTGATCTCATGTAGAAGGTTGGAAATTTATCCATTCCTTCATTTGATGGTTCCATCAAGTGCACGGCTAGAGCATGGGTATAGAATTTGGATACATACTTCCAACTCAACCTTATGACAGAGGCAGAGGTGATTAAATTCACTACCTTGCATTTGGATGGAAAGGCTCATGAGTGGTGGTACCATGGATTGGTCACTCTGTGGCATGCAATCATTATCTCCTATCTTTCACAAAGAATTTGATGGAGAGGTTTGAAAAAAAAAGATCTAGAATTAAATTTTAGAGAGCTGACACAACTCAAGCAGATTGGGACATGGGATGCTTACATTACAAATTTTCAAAGTCTTGCAGTCATGGTGACAAATATATCTGAGCAGAGGCTAGTTATGTTGTTCATTGAAGGTTTATCTAAGCCACTGGATGGTTGGGTAAAATCATTCAAACCTGAGACTCTACAAGATGCCATTATCAAGACATGGGACATGGAGGATGCGGTCTCGAAAACAAAAACTTTATCCAAGCCTTTCATTTCATATAAAAACAAAGATAAGAAACCTTTTCAGAAAGAGTGGACTAGAAAGGAGAAGTTGATGAGGCGACTCGTAATGAGTTCAGAAAAAAGAATATTTGCTTCAGTTTCAAAGAACCTTGGTAACCGAGACACAAGTGCATGGGGAAGGGAAATTTACACTACATAGAGTTGCACTTAGATAGTGACAAGGGAGAGGAGGAAGTTACACAGGAACAGGGCAACGAGTAGGGAGGCTTGAGTGTTGAGCAGTCTCATGAGAAGGCTAAGGGTGTGACTATCACTACTCTATCAGTAACTTCTAGAAACTACACTTTCAGAGTTAGAGGGGTACTATGGGGGCAACATGTCATAGGTTTGATTTATGGTGGGGCGACCCATAACTTCATTAATGAAGTATTGGTAGCTAAGAGACACATGGCTATAGAGGACTTCGAGGGGTTCAGCACGGTAGTGGTTGATGGATTTACTATGACATGCATGTAGAATATTTCGAGGTTGGTCATGACATTAGGCAACTATACCTTGACCGATTATTTTTATGTGGTTGATATGGCATACACCAATATACTTTTGGGTGTTCAGTGGCTTAATTCCTTGGGGGGAATTACAATGACTACGAGGTAATGGAGATGAAGTTCAATTCAAAAAATCGCAAAATGGTTGTTCTAAGGGGCATGTCAAATGGTGGCCCTAAGATTGTGTCAAAAAAAATATGGAGGTCATTTTCAAACATGGAGATGTAGCATGTCTAGTCGAGTGCTTGATTACGGCTCAGGTAAATGCAAAGGTCCGACAGCATCATCATGCAGATATCCAGGCATTGTTGAGTAAGCATGGCAAGGTTTTTGGATAGATACCTTCAGGGAGACCATCTGACAAGGGATTTGAGCACACCATTGAGTTGGAGGAGGGAGAAAAAATGGTGATTACTACTCCTTACATACATCCAAAGAAATTCAAGGATGAAATTAAGAAGGCTATTAAGGAACTGTTGGAGATGGAAAACATCAAGACTAGCTCTAGTCCATTCTCTTCTTATGTAGTGTTGGTGAAGAAGAAGAATGGCACAATGTGCATGTGCATCGACTATAGGGCCTTGAATAAGAACACGATCATGAACAGGTACCCTATCCCTAGGATCAATGACCTTATGGATGAGTTGCATGGAGCAGTGTATTTTTCGAAGATTGATCTTTGAACGGGGTATCATCAACAGAGTCAGACAGAAAAATATCCCCAAAATTGCTTTAAGATTCCATTAAGGACATTATGAGTTTTTGGTCATGTCGTAAGGGTTGACCAACGCACCAACTACATTTCAATCCTACATGAACCACATATTCAAAAATAAGTTGAGGAAGTTCTTATTTTTTTTCTTTGATGATCTTTTGATATATAGCAGGACATGGGAGGAAAACTTGGAGCATTTGGGTGAGACTTTGAGCATCATGGAGGAACAGTCATTGTATTCCAAGGAGTCAAAGTGTGAGTTTGGCATGACAAAGATCCTAAATTTGGGTCATGTGGTCAGTGCCTAGGGTGTACAGGTACCATAGGGAGAAGATCGAAGCCATATTGGATTGGCCACCACTTAAGAACCTTACAAATTTGTGTGTATTCTTCAGAATATGCAGCTACTACCAGTGGTTTGTGAAATGGTTTTCATATTTGGTTGTACTACTCATAGATATCACGAAGAAAGGGGAATTTAGGTGGACAGAGGAGGCCTAGAATACATTTGAAAGGATGAAGGAAGTGATGAGCACTTGCCTAGTTTTAACACTTCCTAATTTCACTCATCCCTTTTTGTTTGAGTGTGATGCATCGAGTGATGGAATAGAAGAAGTTTTGATGCAAAAAATACATATGATATCATATGAGAGAAAGAAAATCATAGATTCAGAGAGACTCTACTCCATCTACGACAAGGTAATACTTTCCATCATTCATGCCTTGGTGAAATTTAGACAGTACCTGGTAGGTTTCAAATATGTGGTTAAGACTGACCACAACAGTTTGAGACACTTCCTGGGGCATAAGGACTTAAATGAGAGGCAACAGAAGTGGGTCAGAAAATTGCAGGTATATGACTTCGACATTGAGTATGTGAAAGGGAAGAAAAATGTGGTTGTTGATGCTCTCTCTAGGAAACTAGAGATGTGTTCACTTGAAGAGATTCCAGCCGACTAGAAATCTCATCTCTTGGTAGAGTATTCCAAGAATAAATTTGTTGGTGAGTTGATGGATGACAGCATACAATGTGATAGACACAAAGTGGTGGATGACATCATCTACTACAAGGATCGCATATACTTAGTCCCAAAGTCTACATTGAAGGAGAAGATTATGAGGGATATGCATGACCCACCCATGACAGGGCATCCTGGTTACTTTAAAACTTACAGGAAGATCAGGGAAAGGTTCACTTGGAAGGGCCTCAAAGATGGTGTATTGATACATGTGCAGGGGTGTATGATTTGTCAACGGAATAAGTTAGAGCAAACTCATCATGTGGGGTTACGACATCCATTAACCATTCTGGAGCAAAAGTGGGAAATCATGTCCATGGACTTCATCATGGGTTTACCTAAAGTACATAGCAGAGATTGCATATATGTGGTGGTCGATCGGTTGACCAATTTTTCACATTTCCTTTCCATATCCTCATAATACAATGCAACACAGGTATTGGAGTTGTTCTTCGGGAAGGTATTCAAACTCCATGGGTTGTCGAAGTACATTATAAGTGACATAGACAGTCAGTTACTTAGTGCATTTTGGGAGGAGTTGTTAAGGTTGGTTGGCACAGAGTTGACTCCTAGCACTAGCTACCACCCCCAGAAAGATGGTCAGACAGATATTGTGAACAAGTAGCTCAAGGGGCATTTACGTAACTGTGTGTCTCGGTAGCAGAAAGAATGGGTTAAGTGGTTGCATTTGGGGGAACACTGTTATAATAACACTCATCATATGTCCATTGGTATGACCCCATTCTTAGCATTATATGGCTATGATGATCCTTCATTTGTTGATTTGGTGTTTGGGGATAGCAGGGCTCCCAAATCCAAGGATTGGATCTAGGAGAGTCAATAAATCCTTAAGGTTCTCAAGGACAATTATATGTGGTACAAAATCAGCAGAAGATTTATGCGGATAAGCATAGATTCGAGTGCATTTTTGAGGTGGGGGAATTGGTATTTTTTAGATTACAACCATATAGACAGTCGTCACTAAACAAAAGTGGTGCCAAAAGGCTTAATCCCCACTTTTATGGCCCCTAGAAGGTGATCTGAAGAGTTGGATAGCTATCTTATGAGCTTGAGTTGTCGGAGGGAAGTAAGATCCACAATGTATTTCATGTTACGTGTCTCAAGAAGGAATTGGGACAATAGGTCACTTCTTCGGAAAAGTCACCTCCATTGGATGAGGATGGCAGTTAGTGTTGGTTCCTTAAGAGGTATTCAAGGTCTAGGAGAGGACATTGTGAAATAGGGTGATCCGAGAGTACCTCGTCAGGTGGAGATATTTTCCAATAGAGGATGCCACATGGGAAGGTGAACAGATCTTCCAGCATCCTAACTTGCAGTTTCTTGAGTAAAAGCAATCTCGAGGAGGGAGGATTGTAATGTCCCTTTCCAAATAGAAGCTCCAAGAGATCAACATAATAACCTAAGTTATTCCCATAAGCTATAGTCAATGGAGGAAAAAGAAATTAATCAATTATTTAATGTCATCAGAGAGAGAAAGTAATATTTTTAAAAGGTGTCATTGAGTAATTAGATAAAAAGGTGTTTTAAGTAACTTTGAGTTAATAAAGTCACTTTACTTTATTAAAAGGGTAAAAGGGTCGTAAAAGGGTCAACAAGGAAATAAAAGGAGAATTAAGGTGCCCTCTCTCATTATGCGTTTGTTATTTTCTAAAAATGAAATTGAGAGAGCTCTTGTGGCATTGGCTCTTGGGATGAAAAACCCTAGAGGAGTTTGGGATTCGGTTCGGTGGTGAAACTATCAACCCTAAATAATCGTGGAGGAGAGATCATACTCAGATGTGCTCATTATAATTCATTGTGACAGATTTTATCATCTTGGCATTGAATTTTTCTTATTATGGTTGACTTTATCTTTTGGCAGTTGAGTTCTAGATTTGTGGTTGAGTCTGCTAGTGTGAGGGTCAAGTTTTCCCTATTTCTGGGTAATATCTCTCATTGGGTTGAATTTTCTCTATTTGTTGGCCAAGTTAGTTGTGAGAGAAGTGAGTTATCTTGATTTGGGGTCGACTTCTTCAATTGGAGATTCAGTTTTCTCCTTGTTGGATGAGTTGACAGTAGAGGGGCAAGTTTATTTGTTGGAGGGTCGAGTTCACTACTGTTGGGGTCGATTTTCATGGTGCTAGGCTAATATAATTGTGCTGGACAAGTTTCCCTTCTTATTGGGACATATTATCTTCTGGTTGGACCAAGTTTTTAGTTGGGGAGGGAATTTTTACCTTGGCTAGGATCATGGACCTATATTGGCTTTCCTCTATTGGCTGGCAGTTTGGGAAGGATACGATTTAGTCTCCTACAACAACCTATAGCAAATTGTCTCTCCAATCTCTCATATTTGTAATAGCTTTGGACTAAGGTAAGATATATCTAATAAAATCAAGTTTGTCTACTGGAAATTGCTTATTGTTATAGTGTTCTATTTGATGTTGTTATCTTGGTATCTTGTTGTGGTATTTTGCTTGAAATATGAAACTTGTATGTGGCATTAAAACTCAACCAACCTTTGAGAAACTATATAAAAACTATCCAAATAGAAATCATAAAAATATAGAAGCAGACAGAGGGTCTATATTGGGTTTGGGAATGTTCCCACAAGTGTTTGACAAAGCTTTATGACAACCATAGACTTACAAAAGTTAGAGAAAGGGGTGAATAGGGGTTTGAGTCTGTTTACAAATTGAGTAAAAATCCAAAAACAATCTCAAAGCCATAGCAACTTGAAGAACACGAGTATGAAAATGACATATAGAAGGTAATAATGGTGGACCGTGATCCCATTGTTGAAGGATGGGGACATCCACTTAAGGACAAGGACCCTCCTCGTAACACGGCGATTTCCATTGCTAATATGATATGACAATGCTAACATGATATGATAAATGGTTGTGTGACCCCTTCACACATAAGTGGATCAAATGCCACCCCAATGTCCTTAAAATTTAAAGGTTGAGGTGGTTTAACAAGATATTTGGGAGGTTGGTCTTGCACTCTCCTGACCCAGGTTCAAATCCCTGATGAGACTTTGGCCCATTTTGATAAGGATAGAAGTATAGGTGCCTCATGTACTGAGTGGGACCCACCTTGGGGGTGTGTCTCTGAATGTCTCAGTCCTTATTACAGTGGTATCATAGCTGGTTTTCCCACTAGCCTAAACATTACATGGTGATTTTATGCTTCCAGGGGATGAAACACACATTACATATAGGAGAAGAAGGTATAGAGGAGAAGAAAACATATATCACTCAGAAGAAGAAGAAGAAGTGGACCAACCAGAAGTAGAACAAGAGGGAGACATGGGGGACAACAATAATGAGGACAGGGCCATGCATATCTTAGAAGTTTTAGCCAGAGGGCAGCAAAAACTAGCACAACTACTAAATCAGTTAATTAACAACACTCAAGCGAACCAAAACCATGGGGAAACAATGATTTAGGGGGAATTAATGGACAAAATGGGAACCAAAACCATAGGGGTAATAATGGTGTAGGTTTCTCCAATGAGAACAATGGGAATCATGCAGAAGGAAGAAACAATAACATTCCCACACATGTTGGCATTAGGACCACCAGTAGAGTCATTCCTAGACCTCTTTTTCCTAATTTCCTCGGGGAGCAGCAAATAGGAAATCAAGGGAAGCAAGGACAGGGTGAAACCTATAATGATTATTGGGAGGATTACTAGGCTCTTGGTGGGGGTTTTCAAGTAGCCATGTCACTAAAGGACTATTGTACCATTAAATATAGGAACAAACCAAGGGATTTCAACAAGGGTCCACAAAACATTGATATCATGCGAAAGGTTGGAAATTTATCCATTCCTTCCTTTGATGGTTCCAACAAGTGCACAGATAGAGAATGGGTACAGAAGTTGGACACATATTTCCAACTCAAACCTATGAAAAGGGTGGAGGTGATTAAATTCACTACCTTGAATTTGGATGGAGAGGCCCATGAGTGGTGGTACCATGGATTGGTCACTTTGGGACATGCCAACATTACCTCCTATCTTCACTTGTAGAAATATGTTCACTTTTAGAGATTTCAGTTGACTAGAAATCGCATATCTTGGTAGAGTATTCCAGGAATAAATTTGTTGTTGAATTGATCAATCACGGCATACAGGATGATAGGTACAAGGTGGTGGATGACATCATCTACTACAAGGACCGCATATACTTAGTCTCGAAGTCTACACTAAAGGAGAAGATTATCATGGCTATGCATGAACCACCCTTGGTAGGGTATCATGGTACTTTAAAACTTACAGGAAGATCAGGGAGAGGTTCACTTGGAAGGGCCTCAAAGATGATGTATTGAGACATGTGCGGGAGTGTATGAATTTTCAACAGAACAAGTCAGAGCGGACTCATCTTGTGGGGTTACTATAGCCATTAACCATTCCAGAGAAAAAGTGGGAAAGCATGTCCATGGACTTCATCATAGGTTTACCTAAAGTATAGGAAAGAGATTGTATATATGTGGTTGTTGAATGGTTGACCAAGCTTGCACATATATTTTCCATATCCTCATAATACAAGGCATCATAGGTAAAGGATTTGTTCTTTAGGGAGGTATTCAGACTCCATGGGTTGTCGAAGTACATTGCTAGTGACAGAGACAGTTGGTTCCTTAATGCATTTTTCCAGGAGTTGTTCGAGTTGGTTGGCATAGAGTTGACTCCTAACACTAGTTACCAGCCCCCCAGAAAAATGGTCAGAAAGAGATAATGAACAAGTGGCTCGGGGGGTATTTACGTAACTATGTGTCCAGGTAGAAAAATGCATGGGTTAAGTGGTTACATTTGGGGGAACATTGTTATAATACCACTGATCATATGTCCATTGCTATGACCCATTCCGGGCATTATATGGCTATGATGTTCCTTCATTTTTTGATTTGGAATTTAGGGATATCAAGGCTCCCAAAGCTAAGTATTGGATACAGGAGAGTCAAGACATCCTCAAGGATCTCAAGGACAATTTATAGGTGGCACAAAATTAGCAGAAGATTTATGCAGATAGGCACAAAGTCGAGTGGACTTTTGAGGTGGGGGACTTGGTATTTTTTATATTACATCCATATAGACAATCCTCATTGAAGAAAAGTGGTGTCTAAAAGATTATGCTCTACTTTTATGGCCCCTACAGGGTGATCTGAAGAGTTGGAAAGGTAGCTTATGAGCTTGAGTTTCCGGAGGGTGAATTTTAAGGTTTTTTTTGTAAATATATAGATGACGATTGAAATTTTTTGTAATTTTAACTCTGGAAAAAAAGTGCTACCAGTAACACAAATTTTTTAAATGGGGGTAAAAATAGCCCCTAAATGTGACCTCTAAAAAATGAGAAATATGGAGAGTTCTCGTTAAGTTGGTGATTGTATTACAATTCTTTTGACTGTTTTCTAGTGGCTTTCTCTAGGATCCTTCATAAACTGAGAAACCACATTAATAGCAAAGGAAATGTCAAGTTGACTATGAGTAAGATAAATGAGACTATCAACCAATTGTCGATAGAGTGTAGCATTGACTTTGGAAGTTTGACAAGTTTTGCTTAGCTTAACTCCAAATTGAAAAGGAGTAGCACAAGGCTTACAATATACCATCTTAAAACATGTCAAAAGATCCATTACATATTTAGATTGAGAAATGAAAAAACCATCAAATAGTGGTAATACTTGAAGACCCAAAAAATAATGCAAAATACCAAGATCTTTCATGTCAAACGAGTCTGCAAGTTGTTTCTTCAATATAAGAATGAGATCAGAGTTATTTCCAATTATGGCAAGGTCATCAACATATACAACAATAATCAAAGTGTTTCCATGAGTATGGAGTACATATAAGTTGTGATCAGATTCACAACATTTGAAACCAAGTCAAAAAAAGAAACTATTGATCTTAGCATACTAAGCTCAGGGAGCTTTCTTCAAACTGTAAAGACACTTCTGAAGTCGAAAAACCAGGTTAAAATCTGTGACAAAACCAGGAGGTTGTTCCATAAAAATTACTTCAGATAGATCGCCATGAAGAAAGGCACTCTTCACATCCATTTGATGGATCTACCATCCAAATCGAGTAGCAAGAGAAAGAATCAATCAAACGGAGTTCATCTTTAGAACAAGAGTAAAGGTCTCACTGTAGTTGATGCCTTCTTGTTGATAAAATCCTTTTGCAACCAAGTGAGATTTATGATGCTCAAAAACACCTTCAGAGGTAAATTTAGTCTTGTAGACCCGTCGACACTTCACAACAGTATTCCCTTGAGGTCAGGGAACTAAATACCAAGTGTGATTCTTCATCAAAGAATCCATTTCTATATGCATAGTCTACTCCCATTCAGGTTTTCCTTGTGCATATAAGTAGGTAACAGGATCAAAGGTTTCAAACACATGAGTCATCAAAGAAATGTTGGCATGATGATTCTAACTATGAGTTTGTCGTCCTGAAGAAATATCACTAACATTAAGACCGGCAGCTTCAATAGTCTTGGCCACCCATCTGGGTAGACAAGAAAGGGTTGAATTGTTGTTCACTGCAAAAGGTCCATCAAAAGTCAAAATAATTTCATTTAACGGAGATGGAAGACCATTCAAAATAGAAATCAATTGACTAGTCGAGTTGGAGGTCTATAGCCCAGTCGAAATAGGAACAAATTTCGACTGTCCAGTCGAAGGACTAAAAAATGGAACAGGAGAACCAGAGTCAAAAACAACATCAAAGTGTTCATCTTGTAACAATCCAAAGGAAGCATTCAAAAACTTGATGCCAGAAGAATTTTCATCAAACCATACATTTCTTCTGATAATGATCTATCGACATTTGACAGGGTCAAACAGTTGATACGATTTAAACTCCTCATAGTAACCCATTATGATGCAAGCATGACTCTTTACATCCAATTTATGTTTACAATCATCTAAAATATGAGCCTAGGAAACACATCCAAACACATGAAGGTGGTCTACCAAGTGCTTCCTTCCACACAATCGTTCGAATTGATTCATCTAAGGAACAACTCGAGTTGAGATGTGATTGAGAAAATATTTTTCACAGTATACAACTTCGTCCCATAAGCGAGGCAAATCTTTGGCCTGCAAAACACATCTATCCATTTGGACTAACATTTGATTTTTTCATTCTACAACACCATTCTATTGAGGTTTTTGAGGAGTCGATCACTGCCAGTCAATACTAGATAAAAACAATTATTCTTCAAAAGGTCAATTCACATACTCACCACCATTTTCTGATCTCAATCACTTGATGGGTCAACCACATTTTTTTTCAGCAAAGGCTCTAAATTATTTGAACTTTTCAAAGACAAGATTCTTATGTTTTAGAAAATAAACCCAAGTGAAATGAGAGAGAGATCATCAATGAAAGTCAAGATATATCTTTCACCTACTAAGGAAGGCATATTTATGCAAAAGATATCATTGTGAACCAGCTCCAGGAATTTTTTTTCTCGCCACACTTTTCTAGAGTCAAAGGGTGCCTAATGATGCTTGCCAAGAACACACATTTTACAGACTCCATCAGGGGGAAAAACCTTAGGTAAATGAGAAACAATATCCTGAGTTTCCATCGACTACAGGCTTCAAAATTTTAGGTGTTTGACTCTTTCATGTCAGGTTCTACTTCAGTCGTCAATATGAGCAACAAGAGAATTCGGTTCAAATTCGAGTCGAGTCATGTCACAAAACTTATACAAATTGTCCTTTAGGTCATGAAACCCTCCAATGACAATTGACCAACCTTTCTTCAAAACTCAAACAAAGAACCGACCTGGAAAAAAATCCACAATATTACATTTATGTGTTAACTAAAAAACCGACAAAAAGTTAGTATGAGGTTCAGTACATGATAAACATTAACAATTCTCCCATGTCAATAGGGAACATCACCCTGACCAACAATGTCGAGAGAAAATTCATCAACAACATAGATCTTCCTCTCCACATATTTATCTAAGTACGTGAACAAGGAATCATCCTTAGCCATATGTTGAGTGCACCCAGAGTTGATTACCCATTCATTCTACGTAGAATGAGACAATAAGGCATGAGAAGTTCTGACTTGGAAGGTGAAATTATTAGCGGGTCAACAAACATATTACACGTCTCCTTCAAGGCACTTGACCTTCTCCTATAGGTAATCTCTCTTCTTATAGTACACCTTCTCCATGTGTCCAGTATTTCCACAGTACTGGCATGTCTTCTTCTTTTAACTCTTACAGGATGCATATGTATTCCCTTTATGTTTCTAGTCGACACATCCAGGCCTTTATATAGGGGTATCAAATCGCCCTCTTTCCTTTTTATTCAACTTTCCCTTTCCCTTGAGAAAGTGGGCTTAATGTATACCACTGAGCTTTTCTTCATGAAAAAAATTGTGTTGATCAATGATCAACAAGCCACATAAATCTTCAAAAGTGTAATGCTTACCATCTTCCTTGCGTTCCTTCCAGTTGGTGTGGAAAGTAGAAATGAACATGTCGAATGGTGTTCTCAAATTCATTTGGACAAGCTTGATGAGTTGTTCATCTTTCTTCTTATAATTATTTCCACATTCTCCAAATTTCAACTGAAGTTCCTTCACACACGCCAAATAGTCCTCTATTTTATCGAAAGAATGAGGATTGAGAGAGATTAACTCTTTCTCCAATTACATGATGTGACTTTCATCAACTCTATTGAATAGAGACTTCGACTTCTTATAGACTTGATGAGGGCAGTCAATTCCACTAATGTGAAATCAAATATCCCATGAGATATAGGTCATGATGACCCCCACAGCCTCATCCTTCTTCCCATCAACACATCAACAATGAAATTTTCTTGATCATCTATTGGATCTGGAATCACAATATTTGTATATTTCCACAATCATTTACTCTTCAATAGGGTTTCCATGTCTAGAACACATACAACAGAAATTGATCCACTCAAAACTATAGGATTGATATTTAAAGCCATCTTCGATATCTAAACAGATTTAATCTATTTCTAGAAGTTAGATTCAACAAATCACCATCCTAGAGTCAATCACACCACATATCTAACTCAGCATGATCTGCAGACCATGCGAGGTCACAACCAGACGCTTTGATACCGTGTTGGCGATTGGGTATAACCTGATACGAAACAAATAATCAAAACTGCAGATAATAAAAGAGGAATAAATTTCAAAGATAACAATTGGTGTCTAAAGACATCATTATGGCACTTAAGCATAGGGAATTTTGATCAGAACATCACAATGCATATTGAATATGCACACCATGTTCAGCATTGGCACACAACACATATGTATCATACACTGATAATGACCCATTTGTTATGTATATATTCAATATCTAACCAACTTCCTTGGAATCGAGAATGTCTTGTCCACATATAATCGTCAGTGATTAGAGTTGACTCTATCAAATCCATACTATCTATTCGGCTCAACAAGGATACTCAACCTGATCGTTCATGCATCCAACTAGTATTCAATTGCTTGGTTGGTCAACTCATCAACCAACTATATTTGATAACTGGTCGATTATCTGACCAACGGGCATGTCGACTACTGAAGCGACTGATGTAGATATCTAGTCGATCATTCGACCGACTATTTCTAGATGTAGGTCGACCGCACGACTAACTGATTCTAGGAGAAGTGTGATGAACCATCAGAACCTGAGGTTCCAACAGGTGGTAGTTTCTAGGTAGGTCTTGTTTGATCCGAAAGGAAACAAAAAGGTAAAAATTTCTTACAGAATTGGAATGGCCACAAACAATGAAGCTCAAGCCTTTGCAGTGTTTCAAGGATTACATATCCTACCCTCCCCAACTCTAGCCAAAATCATTCACAAAATTAAAACTCTTACAAATAAATTCAAATCTACCACTTTCTTCCATGTTCTTAGATCTAACAATTCATAAGTATACCAAATGGTGAATTAAAGGGACAAATTTGTGGAATGCGTGTTGAAGTTGAAGGGTAAGGAGGGGACCTCCATTAGCATTAATCGTGTTATGTAATTCTCTCCATGTTTTTGACTTGTTTAATGGGGGACACCATCCCCTATTTATGTACATGGCAGATCTCACCAACAACCCTTGCTTCATATGCTCCGCATGCGAGATATCACCTCCCTCTCATCTTCCACAGAGCATTCACTACCACATCATGAGGGTATCCCTCCTAGCATTGTTTGGCTCTCTACTCAAAGAAAAGAAAGTCTATCCCAAATATTAGAGAAGTAAATAAATTTATTCTTGTCGTTTACACTGAACCTATGGTCTTTCATCATCTTGGCCATTGGTTAATTATCCATTTAAATTTTTCTTGTTTGGGTGACTAATTGTTGTCACTCTCTAAGAAGGGTGGTAGAATATACATTTGCATTGGGAATATATTGGTGCCAGAAAATATTTAAGAATGTCTAGGTTCTTACCTATTTTCATTTTGAAGGATTCTCTCCTTTGGGGGATGAGTTCATAGTTTTAAATTCATGTGGGAGATGTTGTTGGTTGGAATTGGTAGAGTCCTTATCTAGTATTTTACCTATCACTTATGGTCCAGCATCACACATTTATGTTTCCATCGTTATGTCCAAGAATAACTTTTGGTCTCGAGATTGCACATTCATGTGCCCTTTGTTGCAAGGATCTTTGACACTCTAATTGCATAATGGAGGTGTATTGTTCCTATAATGTCTCCTCCCATCACTCCAATCAATGGGAAGGATAGCCATTGAACAGGGCCTTTATAATCTTGTCCCTTAGAAACCATTCACCTTAGTTTCAATAAGAGGGGATCCCACAAAGACCCAAAATAATAAAAAATGCATGCACATGTGTGGTAATTAAAATGAAACAAAATTAAACGAGTATGGTTTAAAATAAATTCATGGGAATCAAATTCCCATGACTAGATTTAACATAAACATACATATAGCATGCACATTCATATATTTCTATTATAAAAATAATATTAATTTACATATTCAAAACCAATGATAGAAAAATTTTCTTTTAACAAAAGATAGTCCAAGAAACCATATGCATCCAATGTAAATACCACTCACAAGTTAGGCTATGATTCCACCAAGACGAAGGAACCAAGCTATAGGATTCTAGATCACTCAAACCAACTTAAAGGATTTCATGCTTATCCAAGCTACTCATTACAGAGCACTCCAAGAATCTCATCTAGCCATCAAACAACCATGGCACTCTCGTCCATTTCATTGCACAACATATGGAATATCTTCTCTTTTACTATTCAATCATCCGATAAAGGTTTTATTCCCTTCTAGTGCTCTTTAGTGTAGGCAAAAAGAGTCCAATGTGCTAAATTCCTTCTAGGAATATCCTACAAATAATTCTTGGCTTTCAAACTTCCAGTGAGAATCAAATACATAGTAGGTGAAGGATTCCTAACTTGTTCATCCTCTATTCTCTACTATACTCATCTATCTCTCTCCAAGGTCTGTAATATCCTCTTCCCAATGATTATTTGGTTGATTTCCAAATTGGTTTATGGTTAGCAATGGAGAACACCACATGAGAAACATAGAGCACAAACATAATAATGGTAGTATCAATGGACTGAATGGAAATGAGAGAGTTGATGTAAATGATGGTTAATGTTTCTTATGACATGAAAAATTAAGTACTCCTACTCTTCCATGTGATGATTGTACTCAACACATTCTTCAACAACTATGTGAGAAGGCTTCCCCACCAACCTCTTACATGCATTCAATGATTAGTTTTATAAGTCAATGGAGGTGGTTGGATTCATTTAAGGCACGAGGTGAAAAAGAGATGAGAACTAAGGCTGAAACTTTGTATTAGAGGATTTATTTTCCTATAGACCCATTTTCTTCTTTCCCTCTAGTGGAATCATAGCCCATCTCATGCTCTTTATGATGATCTTGGACAAGTATATATTATTTCCAGCATTATATTTTTATAGATTGATTTCATTGTTGCAAGCCTAGCATATGGTCCATATAATTATATTTACATCATACATGTCTTGTCATTCACTAGTAGTACCTTCACCTTGACATTTTCACTAGAAATTCATACTAACATGTTTATATCATTTACATATAGGGTCATTCATTTAATCTCACATGGCTTGACTCCCATCATTATAACCACATGTTTATTAATTATATGTAATCTAATTCAATACATTCCAAGGGTCAAAACCAAGGTATTACAATTCCATTGCTTCACATGCAGCTATCTTAGCCCATTTATATAGAACTATTATGACTACTTTAACTACATCAAGACCAAAATGTCTCCCATTGGAACAATAATAAATTCAATCGTACATTCAACACTTGCAGAATTGGGAGATACACAAAGACAACTATTCCATCCTTGGGGGAAAATGCGGTGTTGTTTATTGGTCAATTGGAAGATGCAAAGAAGAAATAATAGATTTTACCTAGATTTATTGTAAAAATGACATATTGAAACTACAATAACCAAATAAAGAACAACAATACCATGAAAAGTTATACCTTTATTGATGAGAGAAATATTCACTTGCCTCTTCGAGGGGGAAACCTCCAATTGAGAAAATATTCAATTACAATATACTTCACAAGACATATCATTACATTGCTTCTACTTCTTTATATAGTTCTATCTACCTCCTAGGAACATTCTAGAGAAGGAATTTTCTAGTAGGAAGAACCTTCTAGTAAGCCTTCTTACAATTATTTATTTTAAACTACTACAGGGCCTTATTTATTAGAGATGGACTCCATACATAGAAACCTATCTATCTACTTAGGGAGATATGGTAGGACCCTAACATTCCCTTCCTCTTAAAAATCATCGTTGTCCTCAAGGATGGAGATGAGTGAATTTCTTAGGGATATATTATGTTGGTTCCCATGTGGCAGCCTCCAACAACGTATCCTTCCACTATATCAGGAGGCCTCTTGGATAGTGTATTGGCATAGATGACACTCTATTTTTTCTAGAATGGCTTTAGGATACAACAAAATGAAACCATATTCATCGAGTTCAGGAAGACTAGTTTGAAGACGGCAATTAGATCCAATCACTTTGTTTATGTAGGAGACATGAAAGATTGGATGAATTTTAGAGTGGCTTGGAAGTTCCAATTTGTAAGCCATTGGCCCAATACATTTGAGGACCTTATAGGGACCATAAATATTTGGATAAATATTATGGTGGTGGTTTTATTTGAGGGAGGTCTTCTTATATCAAGTCTACACCACAACGATAATCATTTCTCCAATGATGAGATAATTCTTAGCTTGATGGTGTATACATTAACGTTCATCTCTAGATAATTGAGGGTTAAAATGCAAGGTTTGAATATATACCAATATATCTTTGTACCATGGATTATAAGAGTCAATAAGGAATAAATATTCATCTAGAAATGACTCATTTACGACAAATTCCTCATCATCTCTAGGAATCTTAGAGATCAATTCCAAGAAAGCTAAATATTTATTGGATTTTGAAGTAACAAACTCCAAATCAAATTTTTGCAAGATGACAATCCATTTGGAATACTTGCCCCCAATGATATAATCGGTAAAAATGTGTTGCAATGGGTTGGAATCTATTATAGCAGTATACTTTCAAAGAAGAATATAATTCCTAAGATGCTAGATCGTGTGAACTATTTCTGAGGCCAACCTCTCAACATGTGAATAATGCAATTCAAGACCAACAAAACCCTTACTAAGATAGTAAATTGCATGCTCCTTATGCGAATTGTCCTCTTGGACAAGCACCATACCAATGGTGGACTAAGATGTATCCAAATAAAGTAATAAATCTCTCATTTAGTCTGAAAGAATCAACAATGGGGCTGACATAAAGGCTTTCTTCAAAGTTTAAAATGAGAATTGTTCTTGGTTGTCCCACAAAAAAAGTACACCCTTCCTCAGAATGAACATGAAACCTTTTATTATCTCAACATAATTTGTTATGAACCTTCACATGATGTTTTCCTTCCCTTGCAAAGTCTAAAGTTGATTGATGTTTCATAGGGGAGGAAACTAGTATATAGCCTCAACCTTCAATGGATCAACCATGATTCCAAACTAGGACATCATGAAACCTTGTAATTGCCTGGAAATCACATAAAATATGAAATTAAGTGGATTCAAATAGATGTTTTAATGTTGGCAT